>CM070098.1:4848345-5033345 GCA_036178185.1 Liparis tanakae
GAAAATTACAACGACACTCCACGAGATAGTTGTTAGGGTGTCAGAAGGCTTCAGGTAAAGAAGTGCTTGTCAGATAGTAAGAACAGCATCTACCCCCCCCCCCCCCCACACACACACACACACACACACCTTTGTGACTCAGTATGAAGTGAGAGTCCGACAAGTTCTGCAACTTTCCAAAAAGCCCCATTTAAACGATTATTGTCCTCCCCCCCACACACACATACACACACGCACACACTACAACTGTTGCTATATTCTTAGAAATACATCTCCATCATTAAATAAAGTTCATACACCATTGTGGCCAGTGAACGTTACGCAGAGGTTATGGTTTTTAGTCGAAACGTGAGGATTTTCGCAGAGATACGTCGTTCCTCGGTGCCAGTAATGCCGCATCAATGCAGTTAATGTTTAAATGTGTTGTGGTGCCCGCGGCGCACGTTTGCATATCGTCCATCGGGACTAGTCACGACCAAAGTTTGGAAAAGACTTGTTCATTTGAATTGCCTGTTAGAAAAAAATGATTTAGCACAATATATATGCAAACTCAGTCATATTATTCTCTCGTCTATGTTGGGCACCCAGAAGAGTGAAAAATACATTTCCAAGTTTCCTAATGTGCCCTGGAGTCAGAACACTGATGCAGAAAGAGAGCTGGCAGCAGCCACGTGAGCCACTAAATACGCCAGGAAATAATAAAGCCTCATATTAGTATTTTGTTTGGCCTCAGCATTGATGTTATTGACTCTGTTGTGCTTTGCAGATAGGAAAATACCACCAAAAAAAGAAAAGGGATATCCAAAGTTTGTTTACCACCCAGAGGGTAAGTAGCTATCAAGAAGCTCAGGTTGTTGTTAGTTACGTTAGCTAGTAGCGTTAGGCTAATTACCCACACAGTGCAAACCTGCAGCCTTTTAAAATGCATTCATGAAACTCAGAGCAGGTGGAGGAAGCAGCAGCTGCACCACCAGGGCTTCAGGTGAGGTCCTACTCATGGCCTGTTGTTAATAACTACAAAGCATTAGCAATGAAACTGAAGGACGTTTGGGGAATCTGACCTCATGTCAGCACTTTTGGATCGTGAATTATGTAACGTTGAATAAAAAAAACGAGGCTGTTCAATAAAACCTGAACCTATTACCAAAGTATTCAAAATAACTTTCAAAATAAATGCATAACTACTCATATATGATCTAAATGTACTAATCAAGCACTGTTTTGAACCATAAGGGTTTCAGGTGAGGTCATGAATTGATTGTGTAAATATTATCTACCGGTTTTATGTGAATTATTATTATGTTAAAACATGCATGTGCAGACTAGGCTAAGTTCTCTTTGTTCTTTAGGGAACAGTCAGTTTGAGCCACAGTGACCGTCATGTCAGTGTAGCAGTATGAGGAGACCTCATACCTCATGAAGTGGTATTGTCAGTATCCGTGGCTGTATTATAGCCATATTTCGAAAAAAGTTCTTTTGACTGTTTTGAGTGTGTCAAAGCATACACCATCAAAAAGACCTCTCTGTAAAAAGGAATTACCCAGCCTTCTGCTTAGATGTTTTTAGTAATTGGAAAATTGACATTGAAAGCTTTAATGGGCATCTAGCGAGTAAAGCACACCATCATGCTGTAACAACAATTGCATTGAATAAAAAAAATGTAATGGTTAAAACACAGCAGGAGGCACAGCACTGTTTAATTAAAAGTATGGGATGCATGAGGTATCTTGGTAGATGGGCTTTTCTTTAGAGGACATGAGGTAGACAAGGGAGATTTGTACCACCGTGTCATTCACAGGAACAGAAGAGCCTCTTCTGACCTCCTGGCTGACCCCGAGCCACAACTCTGTACGGCCGCAATGCCAAAATGAGTATCTTACCTGGGCAACTTAGGTCTGAGGGAAATAGCCTCAGACATCAGGTCCCTGCTAGAGGTTACTTGTCCTGTCATAATGGATGGCACTCAAGATGTTCAGGGTAAAGGACAAGTCTCCATATGCCTCAGGTGTGTTTTCAGAGGGCTTGTGCCACAAAGGACGTATGTGTGGGACTCTACGAGGTGTCAGGGACAACTAGGGAACAGATGGCTAAGCTAGTGGTTGATGTGCTCCTGAGATTAAACTTCCCAATATCAAGGTTGCAAGGTCAAACCTATGAAGGAGCAGCCAATATGGAAGGAAAGTTCAATGGGGCTCAGGCAGTTTTGAACAACCACGAGTATTGCATGTGCTCATTGTGTGGATCTTCTTACACAGTGTGCATACAGTGCCTCTCATTTAGGGCGCCATAACACCAGATGCAATTTTTAAAAGTACAGCCGCTCCAAAAAACGCCTTGGCAAAAACACACTGGGCAAAACAGCGCGGTGCGCCTGTGGAGCGGACCTGCATGCTCAACCAACCGTTGATTTTGGGTTCACGATATTTCACAAAAAGAGAGGAAAGAATACGCTGACTACCACCATCTATTCCGCGAATTGTGTCTCGTTGACGAGCGCTTTCAGTTGCACTTCCGACCGAGCAGGAGTAAGATGGAGTCTTGTTTCGATTTAGAATTACAAAGCTCTTCGTAATTATATACCGCTGTCTCGTTGGGAAAACAGAAAGGAAAGCCGGCCTCTTTCTTGATCTGATTGGCTGCCTTGGCCGAGTGTGAAATTGATTAAAGTTGAGTAAGCGAGCCTGAAAAATGCTAGAAACATGCGCCGAGTGGCATTTGAAAGTCGCGGCCGTACCTTAGGGAATCAATGGTTTTGCTAGCAACGCGTTTTTGAGAGTCGCGTCTGGTGTGATCGAGCCCTTCGCGGGTCCATGTTCTTGGAACTCTCAGTAACCAATCAGGCAAATTCAAAGCGGTACTGGCTGGACATGCAGGAGGTGAGGGGCATACTTAAAGTGTGAAACCTCTTGGTCCGACTAGGTGGACAGTGTGTGGCAGAACTGTTGACACAGTTCTTAGTTAGTATGAGGATATACTGTATGTACTAGCTTGGAGGAATTGGCTTTGGCCTTTTCCGACTCTGGTCCCAGAGCCAATGGACTCCTGGAACGCTTCCTGAAGGGGCAAGACCGTTCTTGGACTGCTAGTGGCCTCTGAGGTGCTGGGAGAGCGTTAGTGTCTAAATAGGTCAGGAACGGTTGGAGGTATTCAGGCTGCTGTTGAAGGCAGAGGCGATGGTAGAAAAACTTGGATTAGAGCCAGTTCTAATTCCACACCAGAGAGCTCCCCATCCACGGGTAGAGCTGGCCACCGCCAGGCAAAAACACTGGAGGAATATTATACGGTTGCATTTTTTCCAGTTGGATGTGCGGTTTAGGAAAAGGTTTAACCAACCGGATTTGGAGAAATTCAGAAGAAGTGTGAATTTTCTCCTCTCGGGCATTTTGGATGATGATTGACCCGTACTTTGAAACTGACTGAGATTCTGAGAGCTCAGCTCCCAATGTTCCCATCAAAGCGTCCAGTCAGCACCATTGGGGAAGCTGTAGAAATTCTTAGGGCAATATCCAAAGAGAGGTACGTCTTTGACGAAGTGGAGAAGCTGATCACAATCTTCATGGTTGTGCTTGTTTCCTCAGCTGAAGCTGAGCGGAGTTTCAGTGCATTGACAACCTGGCTGAGGTCGTCCATGTCTCTGTAAGCCATGCGCATGGAGATGGATCTTAACGATGTGGACCAACAGTTCATCTCTGTGATGATAGACGGAGGTATATTTTTGGTGTATTTATAAGACATCAAAAGAAGAAGAAAAAAGTAGCTAATGCAAATTCATGCATAAAGGTGGAACACACTTTATTTATAGCTGCAGAATAGATTGATTGACAACTGGGAAACGTTCTTTTAAAGATGTTTTTGATATAACATACGCTCTAACTGTATATTGCAATTTTAGCAGAACGTTTTGTATTCATTTATTTATTAGTATTTATTTGGTGCAGAATACTGTTTTGTATTTAAACTAAGGTATTATTACTGTTATTGTGTTTAAATCAGTTCCAAGTTACATACATGTAAATATAGTTTAATAAAGTTTTTTTATAGGGCGGATGGTGGGGGTGAGGGTGTTTGTGGTACCTTCAGGGCCACAAACACATCTCCAAAGGCTCGAGGGTGTTGCGTCCCCCCCCCTCCCCCCCCCCCCCCCCCCAGTCAGGGAGCCCAGCGTGGAGGCATGCCAGAGCGTAGCGGGGGTTAGAGAGCCGAGAACGAGACCACAAGAGTGCATCGCCGTGAATCCTGAGACGGTAGTAGACGAGCTCGGTCTCAAGAAAGAGTTTTCTGGAACGCACCGTAACTATGGGCGACTTTATTCATCACCTGTTTAAATGGATGTTTTTTTCTCCTTGTCGACCGGCTTATTCACATAAAGCTCTCACTGTCACACTTTACGTGAAGTGACAGGGAAACTCTCTCGGTGACCTGCCGTATTATGTTGATACTTTATATTGCTGTGAGAGCAATGCATTATGGGAGTCATACCGCTTGGTCTCATGATCTCCCCGATGAATGGATTCTTTCCCCAGTGATCCCCTGCTTCCCGCTGCCGAATGACACTTTGATTACACTACGTTACATTTCTAAGACATCTTACTTTTGGAACCGCTGACAATAAAATGATCTACATTTTTTACATTATAACAGCAAATTGCACTTCTCTTTGATGTTTTGAAGCTCTAATATCCTGTAATTCTACAGTCCTTGACTATACGTGAACATCCCAGACGTGCTGCATGTTTGAGGAAAGGTTTTTATAATCATTGCCCGTTATCCACAACTGGAGCTTTCACAATCGGACATCTTAATGACACTAACGTGCCGTTACTACCCGGTGCTCGGGGAACACCGAGTTCTCCATTACAACAGTTGTTTAACTCTACTCACCCCACTCCATTTAAAGGAATCATTAACTTGGTTTGCTTGCGGAAAAGACAAGACTGATCTGAGGCAGATCATTTCAAAACGAATAGAAGCAGGAAATAAAATCTCATGAACTCGGCTGTCAGAGTCTCTGATGCGTCCAGACCTCCGGGGGCCAACGTTGCCCTTTTTGCCTCTTTCAATTCCAGTCGCGGCTGCACACGAGAACGTGTCGCCGCGTTCGAATTACGATATTAAGATTAAAAAGGCGGGTTTTGATGGATTATTCATTCCATGCGTGATCGATGAAGGAGGTTATTTAACCTGCCATAAAATCACCTTACAAGGCGCGTTAGGAGAAGTCTCTCCGTCGCCCCTCAAGGTGTTGGGGAATGTTCCGCTCGCTGCGACGGTTTAAATTAGCCTCATTCAGCCAGCGGCCGGCTGTTTTACCTGCTTTTCTTGTGTTGTGCTCCGCTGGAGCCGCTGCTGTTGACAACATCTCCTGCTTGCAGGCTCCGTTTTCCTTTCGCTCGGTTGCTTTGCGCTCGCCGTCCGGCGGGCTGGCTGGCGGGCGGCGAGCGCACGTGGGTGCATTTGTTCCACCAGCATGAACGCAGCAAATAAATAATCTCGCCGACGCTGCTCATATCCATCATCCAATTATCAATGTTACCTTTTTGTTTTACCGAGTTGTGCCGCTCCGACATCAGCATGACCGTCATGACCAGCGTGGCGGTGACCAGATATGATTAATTTTTTTGGCACAGCTGGGTCTGATTAGCGTGTGTTTTGTGTGCACTGACGAGTTTAATGTTCCACAGATAAAACGTGCCGTAGTTAACAGGCTATTACTGCGAGGTACTGCAGCGAATATGATATGCCAACACCTTCCCACGCACACACACTCACACACACACACACACACACGCATAAGATATGGATACATTTAAATCTGAAGGCACATGCATGCACACGTTGACACAGTAGACTTAATCTTCCCACGCCTCCACGAGCGCGTTGAATGAAGAGGACCCATGATGTGTTTGTTATGTCTTTACCGCTCTTAGAGGGACTTTGAGAGATATCATCTTGGAAGAAGTAAGTGCAGTTTGTGGGTGTGAAGTAAAAATAAAAGACCTAAAATTGCATCTGTGCTTCTTGCAGCTCTGACAAAAAAAAAGAGAAAAAGGGGTCATTGAAGTTTTGTTACGCCAGATGTTCACTATCGCACTGGGATTATGCTGAGCAAGCATTCCTAGACGACTCATTAATGTGCCGTGTACCTGAGGTCTGCGGGGCGTGAACCCCATCACGCTCTTGTTTCATTGACTCGCAGCTTATTGTTTACCCCAACTCACGCTGGGAGGGGAGACTGGTTTTACACAAGTACACAAATGGAGTACATCTAATAGAAGATCTGGCGCGAACTCATGAGGATCACCTTGGAACTCTTTGGCAGAGTCGGAATGTTTTTAATCTCAGGATTAAATGGGAAAGTACATTATCCAACGGTGTAATTATATTCAAATAGCCTCGTCTACGTATGACAAAAGAGGGTGCAAATCTGAATCGACCATGTCGCTTTGCTTTTTCACAAATCTACATTTTTGAAAGATACACATGAAATGTCGGCTTTGGATATTTCGCAGATGACTTGCCATGCACTAGATATCTGTGATTCACGCACTGTGAAATCAGCCTTTCTCTAAATACTGCTGTTATTCCCGAAGCAGATAGCAAGTCTGTATTTTTATCTTCCGTTACACGGTGACACAAAGTGCCCGATGAGCATCTCGCCATCCTCGGAATCTGGTACCGCAATCTGCTGATCCAATCTGAATCTCCTCGAACCGCCAATCAAACTGTTCAGGCTTGGCTTGAAATTCAAGGATGTGACATGTGATGAAATAACGAAAGTGGAAGCCACTGTAGAGGTGTAGTGAATTCTATGTAAATAAGGAAGGCTTATGTTTTAAATTACGACATACAGGAAGATATGATACATAGGGAACATTATGAAGAATATTAAGATGTATGTATTATGAATTTATTGTAAAGCATAAGAGGAAGACACTGTTTTATTTTTGTAACTGTGATGACAAATGTAATCATTTGTATGATGCATGAGGATTAATGAGATGTTGTTGTTTAGAGATGAAAAAGAATGCTGGTGGAAACCTAAGACGTTACTTTTATTTTGAAAGCAAGGTCTGATATCATTTTCTTCGCGCCGCTCATGAGCGCCCGCTGTGCACCTGTTCAGCTCTCATGTCTTCTCACGACACAATGTGTTTCAGGTGTTGCTAGCAACCAATTACTTAACTTCAAGTTACAGTAATCAATAGATAAATCATTTTGCTGATGGATGCCCTTTCTTTTGGTTTGTGAGCATCTACCCCCCAAAATGAGACAGTTAGAGCATATTTTATATATAAAACATCTTTAAAAGAACGTTTCCCAGTTGTGCTGTGCATTTTTTTAAATGAATCTATTCTGCAGCTATAAATAAAGTGTGTTCCACCTTTATGCATGAATTTGCATTAGCTACTTTTCTCTTCTTCTTTTGATGTCTTATAAATACACCAAAAATATACCTCCGTCTATCATCACAGAGATGAACTGTTGGTCCACATCGCAGAGCTGCCAACTCTCACGGTTTCGCCATGTGACACACGCTTTTTGCGTGTTTTCACACGCTCTCACGCCACACAACCAATTTCTCACAGCAAAAGAAATTCTGATTTGGGCCGAAGCGCGTTGGTTCCTTTTTAAACTCCGCGACGGTAGATGGCGCTAAGGAGCTCATCTGTAAAGCTGTTCGCTGCATACACATCTATTGACCCCAAAGAGTCCCGAAGTTAGCAGCAGAAGAAGATGTTCAAACAGACAACGAGCAGAGACTACGGTATGTTAATGCGGGGCTCTCAAGTGTCACGCGTTGAGAGTGACAGTCACGCATTTCGGTCTTAAGTCACGCTCTCCCGCCACACATCGTATTTCTCACGCTGAAAAAAACTCTCGGCTATTTAATGTTTTAATGTGCCGCAGCGCCAACATGAGCTGGCCGCGCTGACCTCACGGTGGAGAAATCAAACGCTCCCCTGGAGGTCTGCTGTGCGGTGCCACTTATCAGCCAATCAAAAAGAAGGGCTGGGCTACACAATAGCCAATCAGAAAACAACCTATCTGTTGTATCTGGTTAAGATTTAATCCAGCAACCAATGAAAATAAAGCATCAGTCACTCTTACCTGTCTTTATAACCTGAGAGCTGTTAATGACGTGGTTCAACTAAGTACTCACTCTCTTAAACTTTACATCTTGAAATAAATAATGTGTTGTGTTTGTTTGTGTGATTGTGTGATGTGATGTAAACTCAGCTGTCATAACAAGCAGGAGAGCACCTTGTTAACCTCTCGGTATACTGCATGCTCAAAACATCATAGAATTGTTTATTAAGCTGCCCACATAGCATTTATCTTTTTATTTGCAGGCCTAGGAAAAGGACCCTCTCAAAACAATACTTTGAACAAGTAAGATGTATTCTAAAGAATTTAACATAAAGACAGGACATTTTTGCAATAGAATTAGACATGTTTTTGTAAATGAGAGTAGAGTTATTAAAAACATTTTAATTATTTAAGGTAGCAAAGATGCCTTGTAAGAGACCTTTGCCAGGCCAGAATGCCGGTACAACGCCAAATTAATTAAAATGTCCTGATATTTGAGCCACCACCGTGTGTGGCTGCGTTCACGTCAACATTTTGGTCACCCCCGACAAAATCTCACTCCAAGGTTTTTTGAAAAGTTGTCAGCTCTGACATCGTTAAGATCCATCTTGATGCGCATGGCTTACAGAGACATGGACGACCTCAGCCAGGTTGTGAATGCACTAAAACTCTGCTCAGCTTCAGCTGAAGAAACAAGCACAACCACCAAGATTGTGATCAGCTTCTCCTCTTCATCAAAATGTCTGTGCACGTGTCTGTCTGGTACCAACGCTACAATCCGACAAGGAGAAGAGCAGCATGCACGGCACGTGTTGGTTAAATATGTTGGTTAAATATTCCATCAGAAATTGAGGAATGATTAAAGCCCGCCCACATTTGCACACATGACTTTTTACTGCCTTAGAACTACCGAGTGGACGATCTCTCTGGATGTTGCGTGATCCGCTGATTGTTCCGTCACTCGGGTTATGGTTGAACTCCTGATCTTAGCGTGGCTCAACTCTCTCTCTCTCTCTCTAAAGAACAGTAGGTTCCATTTTGGACACGTTTCCCTGTCGATAAAACACCCAGATTATTGAAAGCTCTGCTCAATCTCAGGAACGTGAAAGGAGTCACAGCATAATGATCTATTTTCACCCGACTGCTGTTCCCCACAGCTCCACGGAGCATTGGTGTGTCTTCTAATGACATATTTGGGTTTGTAAAGATGAAACGTGCATTGTTTTAGTTCACTCTCAAGGTTCTCATAGAAGAAGAAGTTAAGAAGCGCCGTACACAATTATCTCAGCAAGAACTGAATCGGGTGAGCGAACAACACCTGAACAACTCTAAAAACAGATGGTGGAGCCTGAAAGAGTCCCTGAAGAGTCTGGATGGAGCTCGCTGTTTGTGGAAGATGCATTTCAATAGTGTTTATTTCACATTAACGTTCCTGGTTGCCTTAAGGCCCAGCTGAGGCCATCATTCACACGTCTCTTCATACCTTCAGCCCGCAGTCTGCCTCCGACAGTTTCTGTCGACCTCCGATTCTCAGACAGTCAATCTAACGTCTCACAAATAAGACGAGTGCTTACAGTCTCCGCTCAGTGAGCTTAAAGCTCCCAGGTAGTGTCGTGGCCTCACGCACCGCCCCGACGCCACGCTCTCCCCTCCTCTCAGCATCTCAAAGAGACGAGCTACGCGCCATCAGAGATAACAGCGCTTACAGCTTCCGGTTTAAGACTTTTCAGAAGAAAAGCTTGAACAGGAAAACAGACATTATCGCAAGAGAAGGCACCTCTCCCATAATAACACCGTCTCATTCATACCATAAACATCCTATAGTTATGATAACAATAAAACATAATAAAATCAACCTTACTGTTACAAATATAATACAGTGATCATACTTTCCTAAGAGTTTATAATGCATTAAGCAGAATATTCCTTCCTAATATCCACTGTAAATTATCATTTAAAACATTAGACTTCCTTATTTACATGTGCAAGTGCACATAAAATCCACTACAACCTAACGGGAACCAAAACTATGACCACAACCCTCACCATGCATTACGGAGTGGTGGCAGGTAATGTGTGCAGATTATGAACCACAACATGAATAATGTAACCTTAGATTCTGGCAACAACACAATTTACTCAGGTTAAGAAAAACATCATGACTTAAAATTGGTTTAAGTATAAATAAATAAATGCTTAAATAAATGTATAAATAAATGCTTAAATAAATGTATAAATAAATAATTAAATACAGGAATGAATACACATAAATTATAACTCAACAGGACAACATTAAATAAATATATTTCTACATTCCTGTATTTATTTATACATTTATTTAAGCATTTATTTATTTATTCTTGTATTTATTTATGCATTTATTTATTTATTTATATTTTAAGTCCTCCATACATAGCTGACTATGAAAACTAAGTGAATTATATGAACGCTCTAACTACGTCTCTATTAATCCCACGCATGTGTTCCATTGTTTGGATGGAGCCGACACAACTTGACACATCGCGTCGTGCCGGCGCCCCTCAAGAGGTCGCGGTCCTCTCACGTATTTCAAACCCTGATATAACTCTGCGTCGCCTTGCCGTGTTAATACGCCGACGCGTTCGCCACAACAACTCAATTAGCGCCCGTCAGCTTGTTGCGCTGCCACGACGAATCAGTTGATGCAGATTAAACTCCAAAGCAGGAATAAATATCCTGTTCTTGTATCTTTTCTTACTTCGTTTGATCAGCAAGGAGAAATGTAGAAAGGTGGGAGGCCTCCCACTCTGCGCCGCTATCACAGGTCTAAATGACAAGTGTTTCTGCTGAGAGATAACGTCCGCTGCTGAGAATACCACATTTACATTTTTATGCATTCAAATATTTTCAGGTATGCGATTGTTTGGCTTCAAACTGAAAAATACAATTGCCATTTGGACTCAACAATCCTATCACATGTGACCAGCCGGGCCGCTTAAACCTGCTTTATCACACACGTGGAGATACTGTTCTATGAATATTTTACAACGGGCCGGTGTGACGGCCGATTGTTCATATTTTAGCGTAGCGGCATCTTCACCCACACCTCCGTCTCCCCGTCCTCTTTCCTCAATCCATATATTTCTCTCTTTTCCCCCGATTGTCAACAGCCGTTTAAAGGCTGATATAATTCGCTCAAAGGGCCTCCGCCAGCTGGATGAGAGAGAAAAGCGAAATGACAATGCATCCATATACGGTCATTAGCATTCAGACAATCGCCCGTGCACCCCTCTCTGGCTCGGAGCCCTCGTCGTATTCATCCTTGGACTCTCGCCACCGAAACAGACAAAACGCTCGCCGCTGTCCGTCCGCGGTATTCTTTCGAGGGCGACAGCCCTCTAAATGGCAAATGCCACATGACAAAATAGAAAGGAAAGGAAAGGAGGGAGAGAGAAAACAAAGGGAGAGAAGACGTGAGCGGGGAGAGGAGTGGGGTTGTGTGTGTGTGTGTGTGTGTGTGTGTGGGGGGGGGGGGGGGAGATGACAGTGCCTGAGGGAACAAACATCACCTCCTGTCTGGCTCCCTGACAGCAAAGAGCAGACAGGTGGAGACGGGAGCAGGGCGAGCCAGGCTATGTGTGTGTGTGTGTGTGTGTGTGTGTGTGTGTGTGTGTGTGTGTGTGTGTGTGCAGAGGTGCAGCGTCCCTCCAGCCGAGAGAAGGGCATCTGTCCGTCTCCGTTGCTCGACTCGGACTCCGGCGTGCGGCAGCTGTCCGTGTCCGTTGGGGTGCCGGGCCATTAGACGCGGTACCTCGGCCTATAGTCTCTCACCGTGGATTTCCCCGAGTACCCATCATGCATCTGTCCAGTCATCTGTCATCCTCATGCTATCTGTCAGTCCGGCTGCCTGTCCGCGTGTCCGTCCGTCAGGGGAGCAAAGCACCGCGCTCCCCGTCCTATCTGCCCACCTGCTCGCCAGTCCGCCGAGCCCATGGCTGCTCTTCCTCATTTCCTCTCTTCTTCTCCTCCTCTCTTCCTCTCTTCCTCTCTTCCTCATTTCCTCTCTTCTTCTCCTCCTCGCCGCTCTTCCTCTGGCGTGCAGCACATCCTTCTACGTATCCAGAGCGTATGCCAGCGCGGCCCCGTCCCTCTGTTCCCTTTGGATCTTATATACTGATAGATGACTGGAATATATACTAGGATCAAGGGATCGTATTTGCTGCAGGGAGCGCCTTCAAAACACACACAGGGCACACACACATATACACACACACACACACACACACACACACAGGGCACACACACACAGGTTACACACAGGCTGCACGCCACACACACACACAGGGCACACACACACACACACACACAGGGCACACACAGGCTGCACGCCACACACACACACAGGGCACACACACACACACACACAGGGCACACACAGGCTGCACGCCACACACACACACACACACACACAGGGCACACACAGGCTGCACGCCACACACACACACACACACACACACAGGGCACACACAGGCTGCACGCCACACACACACACAGGGCACACACACACACACACACACACAGGGCACACACAGGCTGCACGCCACACACACACACACACACACACAGGGCACACACAGGCTGCACGCCACACACACACACACACACACAGGGCATACACAGGCTGCACGCCACACACACACACACACACACACACAGGGCACACACACACAGGGCACACACAGGCTGCACGCCACACACACACACAGGGCACACACACACACACAGGGCACACACAGGCTGCACGCCACACACACAAACACAGGGCACACACACACACAGGGCACACACAGGCTGCACGCCACACACACACACACGGCACGCACGGACAAACACACACACACGGCATGCAAACACACTGTGACTGTGAGCACAACTGCACTGCGCGGACGCCGTTTAACGAGTAGCTTACCGTTAAACGGCGTTCAGACTGACTCAGGAAACTACATAATTATCTCTACTGCTGTCATTTAAATAAATAAAGATATTTTTACCCTCACACCAATAAAAGTCTTCCTGCCTCCCGCGGGCTCCTGCGCCCTCCGGCGGGTCTCCGCCCTGCTAAATGCTTTTGGCACGCAGGTAGTGATGGATTCTGTGACTGTGGTTTTTTAATAAACTCGAGAGGAGCATATTATTAAGATTGCCTCATTAGAAGTGGAAGGGAAAACAAACGACACTCAAACTCCTGCAACTTAAGCTTCAAACGCCCTGAACACTCAGGGTTCACTTTATGAACCAAAGTGTTTACCACGGATGACCTTCTTCTGCCAAAGGTCGCGTGTTTGTGAGTTCCCGTCTCAGAGGGTCCATTGGACCTGGCTGTCTGAAGCTGGTCCGGGGTCCTTGACCCTGCTTCCTGAATCCATCCTCTGGCCTCGGCCTGGCCTCCTTCCCGATGGCCCCGCCTCCTTCTCTGCCTGCTGCCTCAAAGGCCGACCTCATTGGTCCGGCCTCTTTCCCTATGCCTCCTGCCTGATGCCCCTCCCTCCTCTATTTCTCCTTCTGTTTCATGGATCATGGAGGTCTGGATCGTGGTCCATGCCTACTACCAACTATTCATACACTCTGTCATACTCATTGAATGTGTTGTAACTCTGTAATGATCCCTTCTGGTCACATGGCCTCTATTGTTGTGTCCATCCTGGAGAGGGATCCTCCTCTGTTGCTCTCCTGGAGGTTTCTTCACTTTTTTCCCTGTGAATTGTTTTTTTTCTATTTCTTGGGAGTTTTTCCTGATCTGATGTGAGGTTAGAGGTCAGGGATGTCGATGTGTACAGATTGTAAAGCAACCTGAGGCAAATTTGTGAAATCGGGCTTATAAAATAAACTAAATTGAATTGAATATAATATTTGTCCCGTGCGAAATTGGCATCTCTTTGATTTAGGGTCATAGTTTTTCATCTTTTATATTACAGGAAACATCAATAGGCCGACATAATAGGATGACGTAACATAATAAGATATAGGTTTGCTGCTGTAATCCTGTAAATGTCCCCACTGCGGGGCTAATAAAGGATTATCTTATCTTATCTATAGAAAAGCTGCAACATCATATCTGGTAGATAATGTCAGTGATTATGCTTAAAAAAACACACACACACACATATATATATATATATATATATATATATATATATATATATATATATATATATATATATTTAGAGATGTTCTGGTACTGTGTACAGCCAGCCTGGTTCTAGCTGCCTGGCCAGCTGACTTGTGCTTGTGGTGGACCTAACTACCCCCCCCCCCTACCCCCCCCCCCCATTCAAAGCCCCCCCACACACACAGATGTGTACATTTAATTAAGAAAAACTGTAAAACCGCTGTCTTTTAATAATAAAGAGAGCAAAACAGACAAGTACACACAGCTCCTTGTGTTTTCTTCCTCTCTTCCTCCATCTCTCTCTTCTACTCAGAAACACACACACACACACACACACACACACACACACACACACACACACACACACACACACACACACACACACACACACAGACCCAGAGTCTCTCCCTGCCGGATAAATCAGCCCTTTCATGCTCTGTCGTCTGGCTGGCCCTGTTCTGCTGTGTTTCTATAATGGAGAAGGAGCAGTCCCTCTCTTTTACTCTTCACACATACATCTTCCTCGTCCCTCGTCTCCCTCTGTTCTCCAAAGGGCTGCTGCTGGAGTCGATCTACAAGTACACTGGAGACCGAAGATACGGGGCTTACAGCGCGTGCGATGACTGAGGAGGATATATCGGCGTAATGAAATGTGTGTGTGTGTGTGTGTGTGTGTGTGTGTGTGTGTGTGCACGTGCGTGAAGATGGCGAGGTATAATTTGCTCTTAAGTGATAAGAATGGAGTTAATGGCTTTTTGAAATGGGACCGCGACTGTGATGAAGGCGGCCTGATTAACATGAATAAAATAATGTTATCGTTGGCCTGTAATCAGGTGATGGCTTCGTGGTGATAATGATGGCGGTGGCCCCTGTTGAACGACGGGTAATGACACAAAAGGCACATATTTAAAGATTAGTATGCTTTAACCCCAGCTGCAAATATTATGAGAGGAATGTGTGTAAAGAGGGCCCCGTGGAATTTTAATATTGACGAAGAGCATATTATGTTGACCCTCAGTAAGTGTGTCCTCGTGAATATGTAAGTATACGTCCATGACACTATCTCGGTTTCTTCTTCTTCTTCTTCTTCTTCTTCTTCTTCTTCTTCTTCTTCTTCTTCTTCTTCTTCTTCTTCACTGGCTCTGTTGGCACATTACTGAGGTTCTGATCAGCTGACCAGTGGAAAACCACACATTTTTGTACACCTTTAAATATATTGATAAGAATAAACATAACAGGCTGTAAGAGATCAAAAGCTGCGGACGCTATACGGTCTCTATATGATATAAATGACATAAATGACAGGATGACATCTACAACACGTCGGGAACACTCGTAATTCTAATAAAGCTCTTTATGAAGGGTCTGATTGTGTAAAGGGAGATGGTTCATACATGTGTCATCTCTATTATCAGCCGTGAACAAGTTGTGGGTCACCAGAAAATGAGATGATAAGCAGTCACTAAAGGAAGGCAGTACTTAATGCATTAGTAATGTTAATGCATTCATTATTCAGCTTTGAAGGACAACAGACGTCTGTATTTATTAATATTTGACGATACTCGTTGGCCTCTCCATTGTAAAAAGCCTCGCTACCCAAAACTTAGTAACGTGCATCTATTAATGCTCATAACTTAAACATTAGTACATGAGTAAATGTTGATTAGAATATTCTTTGCCACATATAAACCCTTATTTTAATAGAACATGTAATGTGTGTTCCTATATAGCAGCTTGACGAATATATCATGTTTTAAATATATTATTTGATATTACATAACGCAATATCAATGTCTAAAAAGCCTGCATCCCAAAGCTGTGCCGTGTATCTAAACTGACCTATAGAGCATTAGTGTGTAATTTATTGTTATTTAATTAAGGCATTACAACTAAACCCTTTACTGTAGACCGATGAGCAAGGCACATTATTGTTGTATAAAACCTCCACCATACGCACCTTAACTCATCAATATTATGCAAATGAGTCTATGCTGTATTGATTCTTGGATATGATGATGATGATGATGATGATGATGATGATGATGATGATGATGATGGTGGTGGTGGTGGGTTGAGTATACGCAGTGGTGATTATGAGTGATTATGGATCATACCAATAATAATCACTTCCGACAGAGAGAAATATAGAGAGAGAGAGAGATAGAGAAAGAGAAAGAGAGAAGAGTGGATAGGGGGATATAAATAGAGAGAGAGAGAGAAAAGAAACTATGAAATTATAGAGAAAACGCGCAGTGAGATTCTCAAGAGTCACGTTATTATAGAAAAGAGAGAGAGAGAGAGAGAGAGAGAGAGAGAGAGAGAGAGAGAGAGAGAGAGAGAGAGAGAGAGAGAGAGAGAGAGAGAGAGAGAGAGAGAAGCCCGATCCTCCTCGGACTCAGTCGTGTGACCGGCTGACGGGCTGAACGCGCGACGGAGCGAGACAACTTTGGACCACCACACCGGGATCCGGCATTCGGAGGTAAATCCACGACCAGTTGGTCTGGACCGGGTCGTCGTGTCATTGCGCGCGTGCAGGATGTATAGATGTACATGTGTGTGTGTCTCATCGTTACGGCGGACTGTGGATCAGACCTAGTTTCGGTATGTGGGATGTGCGTGTCTCTCTTTGGCGCCGCCGCCTGACGTCCGCCGGAGCTCCGGTTCTGAGCCAGAGCTCCCGGTACGTGTCACTTAAAACTCTTCCACGGCAGGTCCCCCGGTTCCGGTCACTGTTTCAGTGGCTGCTCGTCCCACTCCGTGCGCCTTTTTCTTTTTTGGCGAGGTGCTTAATTTGTCTTTTTTTCTCCCCCCGGGATTGTTGTGGTCATAAAAGTGCACACATCTCTTCAGAGATGCGCGTGAGAGAAGTGCGTGAGAGAAGCGCGTGACTGGCGGCTCGTGAGACACGCAGCGTGCGGGGCGCGTGGACGACATTGGACTCACGGTCCTAATTGGGAGTCCTCGGTCAAAGAGATTGGGGAGCCGTCCGGAAGGCGCACGCTCGTGCGTTTTCTTTCTGGATGGAGGAGGAGGAGGAGGAGGAGGAGGAGGAGGAGGGGGGGGTAGCGCCATAATAACTGTTGTTGTGAACACTGACTGATTGTCCCATTGATCCATGTTACCTGATTTGTAGTCCTTGTTTTCCTCCGATCACAAGGTGAAGAAAGAAAAAAAAGGGGGGAGGGGGGCTGTCACTTTTAAAAATAGGTATTGTTTTATGTGCACGTCGTTGGACCGGCGCAATATCTTTACGCGCGCGCCGAGACCATTCCATAACAGACAGGCGTCCGTCCGTGTGCACGCTCTCCGGTACCGACGGACGGCTTCTGGCGGGCAGCGACTGTCACACACGCACACACGCACACACACCGACGAGCACGGACACCCCGCCGGAGGGTGGTGGTGGTGGTGGTGGGGGGTGAGGAGGAGGAAGAGGGGGCGGGAGAGGGTGAGGAGGGGGTGAGGAGGCAAATATGTTACCTGCTCTCGGTCCGTATGCGCAATTCCTCCGCGCCGGTTCAGCGCGTCTCTAATGAGGCGGAGCGGCTCCAAAAGAACCGAGCCTGATCGCGTCCATTAGTTACTAGTCGGCGATGAGACGTGTTTGGCTCTACACCCGGCGGTGTCCGCGATGCGCGTGTGCGAAACGCTATTTATTTTGGATTATTGTTTGAACACCCATGCACAAATTGTAATAAAGTGTGTGTGTGTGTGTGTGTGTTTGTGTGAAACCGCGAGCATCCATTGCCCTTCTGGGAGATGTATTTGTCTCGATTTACGACCTGCCTTCACAGGTGCTATCGATTGTTGGAGCCCGCTGTGTATTATATTTGTGTAAGAGCAAGAAAAGTGTGTCCGCCGTATCTATATCTATAATTCCTTCTGATGGAGGGAGCGTGGCTCTTGATACCCAGCCATCTTCTGGGCGAATACTCAAGTGGAAAATATGGGCTCTTGTTGAGCCGCTGTTGATCACATACATAGCAAACTAATGTGCTACACGGAATGACTCACACACACACACACACACACACACACACACACACACACACACACACACACACACACACACACACAAACACACACACTCTCGCGAAAGGGCCTCAAGCGCCTCTAATGGCTGTGATCAGTGCGAGGCATGTTTATGGATATGTGGAAAGCTCATGCATTATACATCCCTGCCCCACCAGGGTAAATGGGTACAATCAGTTAAATGTGTGTGAACGCCGAGGCGGTGTTTGTTTGTGTGTGTTCTGATCCTCCCGCGTGGATCTGTGCATATGTTTATTCCCGAGTGTCTCTCACTATCTTTGTGTATCTTTGATTGCACAAGGACCTTTTTCTGCAATTTTCTCCGGAGTGGCTCCCAGCGTGGCTTTCAGTCTGTTGTTGTTGTTGTTGTTGTTGTTGTTGTTGTTGCTGGAGAAAACAGGACGAGACATGGTGATTGGACTCGCACTCTCTCCTCTTCTCAGGTGGTTATGGGCGAGAGAGTGAGAGAAAGAGAGAGAGGGGACACAATCTGAGTGTCAGCATTCAGTAAGAAGTTGTTTACACCAGATAGCGCTCGCATTTACCCAGATGGGGAATGAACAAGGGGGGGGGGGGGGGGACAATCAGACGAGGGGGAGTTAGATGAAAGGCGAGAGCAGGGGGGAGTAGATGAGTAGATGGAGAGAGGTATATGGGTGGGTCGGAACACTAGGAGAGATTAAGAGGAAAGACTGGAGGGTGGGAGGATGGAGAGAGCGTGAGGAAGAGGAAGAGGCGGAAGGGCGAGCAACAGACAGGTCTGTGACTTATGTCGGCGATAAAACCAGAAGCCGGGGGCGGGGAAGAGTCGTGTCAAGCAAGCGGACATCACGGGCCGACAGTCAGGAAGCGGCTCTGGGGAGGAGGAGGGAGGGAGGAGCCGACTCCGAATAAAACCCCACGGGGAACGTATGGGAGAAAAAAAAGTGCACATGTTTCTTCTTCTCCTTCTTCTCCCTCTTCTCCTTCGTCTCCGAGCAAGGAACGCGAGGGACTCAGCAAGAAACACGGAATTTTAATTCCGGTCTTGAAGGGAGATTTTCCTCATCTTCCTCGGCCCATCTTACATAACCTGGTGGCCCGGAAGATGACTCAGTAAATACGTGGTTGCGACTCCACCCGATGTCTTTCTTTAAAGACTCAATCGAACTCTGTCAGCGGAGGTTCGAAGCATGCTGATCATTAACCCCCCCCCCCCCCCATCCCCAATTCCCTCAATGGGAATCGCACACGCGGGAAACATGGCCTCTATATTTCCTTTTGATTCCCTCCTAATGAGAATGGGAGAATCACCACGATGAGCACCCATGGGGGCTCCTCTCCTCTCCGTGTGTGTGTGTGTGTGTGTGTGTGTGTGTGTGTGTGTGTGTGTGTGTGTGTGTGTGTGTGTGTGTGTCGGTGGACGCGTATACCATTTGCTGACAATTCAGCGGAATTAATCAGACAACATGGCCTCCCAGGGATCCAGGAACAAGGAAAATAAACAAGGAAATAAATGCTCAGTTCTGGAGACGTGAACATTCCCCATGGACGTCAGGATTCCCCTTCCTGACATTCGGGAAGGACAAACGTGTGCGTCAGAGGAGGTGAAGACCCACGATATTGCTTATGTAGACATTTTAAGACATGGGGGGGGGGGGACTCACGCTTTTCCCCATAAACCTTCCACCCCCATGCAGTGGTGTGTATCCCAATTGTACCTGATGTAATGCCCGCAGCAGGTGGGGTGTTTGTCTTAGTGTGTGTGTGTGTGTGTGTGTGTGTGTGTGTGTGTGTGTGTGTGTGTGTGTGGTGCTTATACGCAGGCGATCTATTGGAGAGCAGACACGCTCGCTCTCGGGTCTCAGAAACGCTCATACATAATCATGGTCTTAAATTCCATTTCGACAGAGAATCGAAAAAAGTTTGCAAGCGTGTTCTCTACGAGCCGCCAGCAGGGGGAGAAAGGGTGTGTGTGTGTGTGTGTGTGAGTGTGTGTGTGTGGGGGGGTCTGTGGTGGGCTGATTGGAGGCCTCTCCCAGCTCGCGGTGGATTGGATGCATATATGAGGACTCTGGTGGGTAGAAAAGTACAGCAACTCGCTCCGCCGGAGACGTTATTACACAGAATGATGGGAGGCTGCTTCTGGGCAGAGAGAGTGTGTGTGTGTGTGTGTGTGTGTGTGTGTGTGTGTCTCTGTGTGTGTGTCGGTCAGAGTGTTTGTGTATTTACATTTATAACCTGCTGTGTCGAAGCGAGGGGAGAGGGCACAAGAGAGTCAGACATTGACAGACCGAGAACGCTTAAATGACTGTTGGGTGTGTGTGTGCGTGTGTGTGTGTGTGTGTACGTGCGCGCGTGTGTGTTGGTTATAGACTTTCTGCCACTGGCAGAGTAATATTGAAGTGGTGAGCTTAAACTTAATCTATTCTCTAGTTTTTTCTGATGAAAACTTGACAACCCAAGGATCGAGAGCTGGATAAGGATGATAACCGTTTCCTCAAATTTTCCGTTGGAATCCTAACGGAAACATTTAAATGTGTGCGCAGACACTGAGCGTAAGCTAGCAGGAACCAGAAGTCAAATGAAATATTCAGCAAAGAATGACTTTCAACCCAGTCACATGTGAACCCAGAGTGCCCTGGTTCTCAGGCGCTGGTCAAGAGGGTCTCCCTAAATGTGCGATGGACACAGAGAAGTGCTACATGTGCCATGAACTACACACGGGTTTGATGCTCCTGAAAGCACCACGGTGGCTCTCAGGAGGAAACGTGTTGTCGATATTAAACACCCCTTCACATGATGATGTCATACACATTTTATCTTTGCACATGTTCTGCAAAGAGAGACTCAGTTTATCAATGATTTTATTATTAATATACTTTTTTGGAGTCAAGTGTATGAATTGAATTGTATTTATTCATTTTCAGGCAAGTTTGCTGATGAATCATTTCTGATGAAATTGGCCTCTCAGTGACATATTTGGAAAGCGGAATTATTTAAATCTTCATCTTCCAGGCAGAGAGCAGCATCTTCCTCGGACCACGTCGGGTTGCTCTGAAGACGAGCTGTGGGACAGGAGGGAAGATTCTGTGAGAACTAATACTGATGCAACTTGATGGCGCACACATATCTGCACTCATTTTGGTTTATTGTTTTGAAAAGATATTTAGTGAAAAATCTTTATTGCCAAATATTGAACTTTATTGTTATTATCTTGAAAACGTATCCATTGCCAAACATGTTCATTTCAGCCACAATAAGCTATTCGCCAAATATTAGTTCTTTATTGCACAATTTATTAACATTTTCTAACAAAGTTATTGCATTTTTTTGTTAGTTTGTGTCTAATGGAGCAATCTGGTTTAATTAGCAGGGAATGCAATTATCTTAATTCTATTATTTTTAAAAGAACAGAGTCACAGGAGTCACACAAAGTTGTTATTTCATAAAAAATTCAGCATGGATAATTTAGTTAAAATTTTAGTGGGGCGGTGGGACACGAATATTTTTCCTCCTCCGAAGTAGGGAGGAAAATAATTAAAATGACACCAATATAAACATCGCAAGATTATGAACAGGGGGATGAATTATCGCACACATATGATAATTATCGCACATCTCCTCCTCCTTCATGTCGGGGGAGGCTAGTTTTAGTCAGCCACAGCGCTAAGCTAACGTTAGCTGGGTAGTTAGTACGAATCTCAAGACTTTCAGCAGCTCGTCGAACACAAAGACAGAAAATATATGAGCACGCTTTACTTTAGTGCACTTCAAGTGAAGAACCTCCTCAGCAGCTCCAGAGAGCTCCGACAGCCCTGGACCGCCAGGGGCCCTCTGGTTCCCTCTCTGGCTCCTCCTCTGGTTCCCTCTCTGGCTCCTCCTCTGGTTCCCCCTCTGGTTCCCTCTCTGGTTCCCTTCTCTGGTTCCCCCTCTGGTTCCCTCTCTGGCTCCTCCTCTGGTTCCCCCTCTGGTTCCCTCTCTGGTTCCCTTCTCTGGTTCCCCCTCTGGTTCCCTCTCTGGCTCCTCCTCTGGTTCCCTCTCTGGCTCCTCCTCTGGTTCCCTTCTCTGGTTCCCTCTCTGGTTCCCTCTCTGGTTCCCTCCCTGGTTCCCTCTCTAGTTCCTCTTCTGGTTTCTCCGCTGGTTCCCTCTCTGGTTCTCTCTCTGGTTCCTCCTCTGGTTCCCTCTCTGGTTCCTCCTCTGGTTCCCTCTCTGTTTCCCTCTCTGGTTCCTCCTCTGGTTCCCTCTATAGTTTCTCCTCTGGTTCCCTCTCTGGTTTCTCCTCTGGTTCCCTCTCTGGTTCAGTCTCTGGTTCCCTCTCTAGTTCAATCTCTAGTTCCCTCTCTGGTTCCACCTCTGGTTTCTCATTTGGTTCCCTCTCTGGTTTCTCCTCTGGTTCCCTCTCTGGTTCAGTCTCTGGTTCCCTCTCTGGTTCAGTCTCTGGTTCCCTCTCTAGTTCAATCTCTGGTTCCCTCTCTGGTTCCCTCTCTGGTTCCACCTCTGGTTTCTCCTTTGGTTCCCTCTCTGGTTCCTTCTCTGGTTCCATCTCTGGTTCCTCCTCTGGTTCCCTATCTGGTTTCTCTTCTGGTTCCCTCTTTGGTTTCCTCTCTGGTTCCTCCTTTGGTTCCCTCTCTGGTTCTGTCTCTGGTTCCTCCTGTGGTTCCTCATTTGGTTCCCTCTTTGGTTCCCTCTCTGGTTCCCCCTCAGGTAAACACGGTCATCCCAGTCAGCCTTTGCCTGTTTCCGTTAGCCGGCTGCTCGGCCGTGGCCATGTTGGGAGCTCCGTAGAGGGAAATGAACGGTGAAATAATGTTGCGTGCAATCTAACAACTATATTTACTTTTTTGGGGTAATGCAAAGCAACACAATTACCTCTTTAATTAGTAACGTGTAATGAGTACATTTCACACGTATCCATGTCACGGCTAATCTTTTTCAGGACGCCGTGTGGCGCCATAACAGTTTCTTCTAACTAGGAGGAAACTCAATGTCAACCTGTGCCAGACGGCGCTGAGAAAATGCTCATAACCTTCCCTCAAAACACGAGTCACAGTGGTGGGAGGATGACGAGCAGATGAAAGAACATGCAGAGCAGCTGCACTGAAACAGAATTTGTAAAATGTAAAATGTGATATTCTCGATTCAAACCCTAACCAAGCGATGAAACAGCAGTTTTTCAATTTTGATAATTTCCCCTGACTTTCCCCGTTCTCCCGCTCCGATCTCTCAATTGATTTCTCAGCATGCATGAAATTGAAGGTAGCTAAATAATGTCACCGTGGTTTTGCATAATTTAGGAAGACTTCAATTCAGTTTATTTTTAATCACCCAGAATCACACATTAGTCTCAAAGGGCTTTACAATGTGAAGACATACGACATCCCCGTCCCGGGACCTCACATCGGATCAAATACTTCAACACGCTGTCAATGACTGCAACCAGCGATTAAAGCCACACTATAGTGTTTCCCTTGTAGCGCCCCCTTCAGGTATTTAACGTTTACTTCAGTGTCGTAAATACCCATTTACGATAGATCAGGTGTCGTGAACCTCTGGCTATCGGGCCATATGCTTTTCCGGTGACGCATATGGCTCTTTTGAGCCCGCCCCCCTGTAACTTTCTCTCTCCTCCAGATGACAGCAGCTGTAATGTCAGGTCCCTTTCTTCAAGACGTCTTTGTTCTTTTATTAAACTAAACGTCTGTTATTGATCGTCTCCCCAGCAGCATGTCTCTCTGTCTCTACGCGTCGCGTAGCGGAGCAAATAAAAAGTCACCTGTGAGGTGGACTGGACTATGTGACGTTGGTCATCATGACAGAAAGCAGGTCCAAGTACATCGCCCGTGACCGGGGGGCTAACATTTTTTACATAGTCGGGTATTTAAACCACAGACCCCCGATGGCGGAGGCACAAATCAACATATTAAAGGTCATTGTAGCGGCACCATTTTTTTCAAGCTGTTATTTTAAGGTAGGAATTGTTACATAATGGGGCTTTAAGAAGAACATTCATCATACTCAGGAAATGAACTTTGTATTTTTCTGAACAATTAGATTTTGCTTGTGGAGATGGTATCTTATTTTTTGGGGGTGCTGTTATGTATCCCTCCTATATTTTGGCTTCTCTTTGGACTGACAGTAATTTTGCTGGGGAAAAAAGTGTCGGAGTGATGGCGTGTGTGCGTGGGCTGGTGAAGATGCACGGCTGTGTGCATCACATCAGCTGCTGACACGCGTGTGTGTGTGTGTGTGGCCACAACAGAAGGGAAAGCTACAGTATAAGCTGTCACCCCTGACATAGAGTCCCGTAGGAATTGAGTAAATCCCATTGTAAATGAGCCTTCTCCATGAAGATAATTGGCTTATTCCTGTGTTAAATAGCCGGTCCTGCAGGACACGGACTGGGCTCACAATGCTCCAGCTAGACAGTGTGTCTGCTCCTCTGCTTCTCAGGGACTCGGAGGCACATTACACACCGAATTACCGCGTGACAAAGATGAACCGATAAGCCGCGGTGCACGGCCCAGAGGTCGGTGTGCAGGTCCTGACGTGCACTAAAGTGTCTGCGAGGGCACGGGGGTTCGAGTCCCTGCGAGGTGATCGCCTCTTCTCGCCGCGTGATGGATGAAAAGAAGTTATTCAGACGGGCCGGTTAGGGAGCAATCAAGGGCTTCAGAGCCACACTTCCCCGTGACCCCCTTGTGAAGCGCTCCGTTTATGGGATGCCCCGAGTGGACACCGCGGTACCACAGGCCCGCTGTCGAGCTTGGGTGTGGAGAAAGTGTTTCTGGAGCCTTATCTTAATCATTATCCATACATCAAACGCCATTTTTTAATTTTTTTTCCACTCCGTTACTTTGAAGATGCCCTTGCTCATGCGTCCCGTGCCTAAAGGAAACAGATAAGAGCAGACGAGCGTACCGTTTTATTACTACGCCCGCTTTAACCCTGTGTAGTCGCTCGGTAACACACTAGCAGCGGCTGACTCTCGGTTTCTTGGCCTCTGGGCAACTGTTCAGTAATGAACCCCAGCCACAGCTGATCCAGCAGCTCGGAAACGGGAGGGGGGAGGGAGGGGGGGAGGGCACCAACACGCTTAAACCAGAAAATAAGAAATTTGGTGATGGATGAATAGTCAGCAGATGCTCAGCTGTTCGTTTTTGTGTGTGTGTGTGTGTGTGTGTGTGTGTGTGTGTGTGAGGAAATCTAGAGAGCTAGCACGCACATTCTGGGACATGACCGAAAACTGTCTAGTTAGAGAGCATCAGGAAATGGATGAAAGCGAGAAATTCCCCCGCACGTCGCGAAGGAAATGGAGCTCAAAATGCTTCATCTGTGTGTGTGAGCGTGGATGTGCATGTGTGTGTGTGTGTGTGGGTGCGTGCATCCTGATGGCTGCTCAGTTGAACAAAGACACCCGCTAGAGACGGCGGCGTCTCCGGCGCCACTTTCCCTAAAACCGGCGCCGCAAACTCCGTCGCAACTCGGACACGCCGCGCCGAGAAAACGGTTCGGAAGATTTATTTGGCGTCTGACTGATGGTATTGAGCGGATGAAATGGCGGCGCCTCGGGGAGGTTTTTTTTCTTTCTTTTTCTTTTTCCAAAGCTAAAAATACAGAAGCAGAGGGAATGTTTGTTTCATGCTCACCCGACTGTCAAATTGCATTGATAAACAACCGGGATGCTGCAGCGCGGCGTGACGCGGCGTACACGCCGCGTTCCCGTGTCGTGTGCGAGCTGCCTCCTCTGACAGCGCCCCCCCCCCCCCCACCCCCCCCACCCCGCCCACCATGCAGGCGGAAAAACACGTGGCCCGGTATGCGGTGACACCTGCGCCTCGCGGTGAGATCACGAGGCCGACGGGTCCGTTGGCGCCGTGCGTGAGGAACGCGGCGCCGGTCAGTCGTCACGTGATGTTCCAGCAGCTGTGGGTCCACTTGAGCGAGGGGGGGTGGGGGGGGTGAGGGGTGGGCTTCTTGATGAATGGCCAATTAGAAGCGGACTCCTCCAGCCTGCCGGCTGACTGATGTCTTTTTAATGGCACTCCTGTTTCTTTGATAAAAAAAAGGGGGGAAATGAATCATCGATACCTCCGGCCCCCCGAGGGCCCCGGAGTAGCGGGCGCAGAGTGTAATTGTAATTGGGTGTGTGGCGGCGCTTTGGGGTGTGTGTGTGTGTGTGTGTGTGTGTGTGTGTGTGTGTGTGTGTGTGTGTGTGTGTGAGGGATTGAGAGCACTTCTTTTGCGATAATGGTGGTGGTCAGTCCTCGTCGTAATCTAATGCACATGGATGCTTTTCTCCTCCTCCTCCTCCTCCTCCTCCTCCTCCTCCTCCTCCTCCTCCCCCGAAGCGTTACAGGTGTATCATTCACGATGTGCGTCGTCCTCCCTCCGCCACGTCTACATTCTCGAGTTCTTGTACACGACATCTGTGCTCACAACAAACACCGATCGAGTGTCATTGGAATTTTTTATGTTTGTGTTTGATTGATTTTAAAGCGCACTTCAATTAGGCGTTCCAAGTTTCCCTTCTGCAAACAACAACAACAAACTGAGTTTTTGATGCTTCAAAACACCCACGCACACACACACACACACACACACACACACACACACACACACACACACACACACACACACACACACACACAGTCTCATCTTATATCCATGATTAAATGGGATTTTAAACAAAAGACAAGAAGAAGAAAAAAACAGCTTGAAACTTTCAAAGAAAGTCTGCTCTCCTTTATTGGCCGCTCCTCCAAGAATCAAATGAGATGCCAGGGAAGAGGTGTGTGTCTGTGTGTGTGCGTGTGTGTGCGTGTGTGTGTGTGTGTGTGTGTGTGTGTGTGTGTGTGTGTAGGATGGCTTGAACGGAAGCTGTGAAAACACACACCGCGCGTCAATTTGATCACGCAGCTCGCATCCAGAACCAAAGGGCCCCCCCACCACGGAGCTTTTGGTCCACCACGACGGGGCGGCGAAGATCTTACGCCCCCCCCCCCCCCCCGGCCCTCTGCTCCGTTCCCTTCCGGGGGCGAGATTGCCGGACGAGAGCTTTCGCTCCGGATCACAATGGCGGCTCCTCGGCAGGCGCGCGGCCACTCGGGAAGATACGGAGCGGGGAAATGGCATTGTGTGGATTTAGACTTCATAAACATCATTATCACATCCTCGCCCCCCGCCCCCCCGACCTTGAGTCGCCGCGCTGTTCACCGCCGACCCCAATTATGTCGGAGAGGAGCCTTGAGCGGCGAGTCGCGCGGTCCCTCGGGCGCCACGCGGCCAATCCAGTCAACAAAAAAGGGATTTATTTAGTTTCTCTTTTTTTTTTTTTTTCGCGTGCATCCGACACGTACGTGCGGCGACTCGCAAAATCCCTCCCGCTCGCTGCCCGGGATCCGTCAGCAGCTTTCCTCCAGAAACAAAGTTTCCTGACTGAGCCGGTGCCAGATATGAAGTATGCAGAACATTAGTGTAGCGGCCCACGCGCTAAGAATACAGATTTGTTCTTGAGCGCTCGCCAAACGGCCTCTATATTTCACGAGCCTTCTCTCCACTAACATCGTCTTGAGACTAATTATCACGGTCGCACTCAAACACAAAGCTCGTTTATTATCGCGTCAACATCACATTTGTTTTGACTCGGCCGACACGGCGTCCGGATCGGAGGGTCGGCCGCACGCCGCCGAGCAACGAGGTTTTGTTTGTTCTTTACAGTCTCGACACTCGTCTCTCTTCAAGTGGACGGTAATTCTTTCGCTTCCCGCCTCTCTCGATCGTGGAGGGCTGCCACACACACATACACACACACACACATACGCACACACACACACACACACACACACACAATGAGCTGCTCACTGGGGATTCATTCTTAGGAAGCAGTTTCCCTCTCTTGGCCTAGAAATGCCGTGATTCCTCTACCTTATTTTTTTAAAACACTATTATTATAATACCCCCCCCCCGCCCCCAGCATAATGTTTCTGCGCATTGATTCTAGCTATTTTTATACACACGGTAATAATTTTATTAAAAGCCGTGAGTGATGTCGGAGAAAATGAAAACGGTGCATTTTAAGGAAGCTTAATGAATGTATGATATTTAGTGTTTTAACAAACCACATGAAAAAACAACATACGTGTAACGGAATAACTTAGCGTTGAGGGTCACGCCTTCCCAGCATGCACTGGGTGGAGGGCAGGACACATCCTGGGCAGGTTGCCAGGTCTATCAGGGTAAGAACAGAGACACTCACATGTGGATAGAGTTTGAACTGTGGTGCTTTCAATGCCATCATGGAAATTACAATGTTGGTTCTGTGTCTACATGCAGAGCAGAAAGCACAGAAACATGAAACATAGAAACATAGAAACATAGAAACATGGAAATGTAGAAACATAGAAACATGGAAACATAGAAACATGGAAATGTAGAAACATAGAAACATGGAAACATGAAGACATAGAAACATGGAAACATAGAAACATGGAAATGTAGAAACATAGAAACATGGAAATGTAGAAACATGGAAACATAGAAACATGGAAATATAGAAACATAGAAACATAGAAACAGAAACATGGAAATATGGAAACATAGAAACAGAAACATAGAAACAGAAACATGGAAACATAGAAACATGGAAATGTAGAAAGATGGAAACATGGAAACATAGAAACAGAAACATAGAAACATGGAAACATAGAAACATGGAAACATAGAAACAGATACATGGAAACATAGAAACATGGAAACATAGAAATATAGAAACATAGAAACATAGAAACAGAAACATGGAAATATGGAAACATAGAAACAGAAATATAGAAACAGAAACATGGAAATATCGAAACATAGAAACATGGAAACAGAAACATGGAAATATGGAAACATAGAAACAGAAACATAGAAACAGAAACATGGAAACATGGAAACATAGAAACATAGAAACATAGAAACATGGAAACATGGAAACATGGAAACATGGAAACATAGAAACATGGAAACATAGAAACAGAAACACGGAAACACAGAAACATGAAACTTGTTGTGGTGAACCCAAAACGAAAACGAAGCATTATATTGGACTTTGCTCGTCAGTTTCCTTCAGCTGCATCGTGATGCCCTGGATTGGCTTTGACACACTTAATGAGGCCGTAGCTAATTAGACTGCCATGACATGCAAAAATGGCCGCTGTAAATCCACACGGGTGTTTCCGCATAATTGGCTGACTAGACTTCCCCCCTCCCCCCCTCGGTGTTTCAGACCCAGCCTGCTTCCAGACTCCCGCATCGCCTCCCACAGGAGCTCCGGTGTTTATCGGCCATCGGCACCGACCGGGGGATCAGCCGACCGACCGCTCGGTAAGAACGAGGACGCCCGCTTCCCATGTAGCTAGCTAGCTGCCTAGCTGCACACACTTCAAAAGTAGCAACTGACAACAAAAACAACTCTTTGTTTGTGCAGAAAAAACAAGAAGTAAGAATGTGTCCCCGTTGCTGTCGACAGCACAGATCTCCACTGAAGGTTACACACGGTGCTTCAGGCTGACGTCTCCCCCCGTTAGCTCCTCTCCTGGGCTAACGTCCTCGCGTGGAAGCTGAAATAAAATGTTGTCGATTGAAAAACAGATTCCCCTTCCCTTTGATCCCGTTTTTTCACCCCAGACTTTGATTTTTAGGCTTTTTTTTGTTGTTGTACGGAAGCCATTTTTACTTTTTGTCGTGGTGGGAAAAGCCCGGGCGTAAACAATTAAATAAAAGACATGACTGGCACACGGTCACCCTCGTTGGAACACTTTAGGAGAAACCCCCTAATGTAGCATCTCGTGTGGAAAGGTCCTCAATGAAAATGAAGATACATTAACGATACCAAATATAACACTTTTTTTTTTTTAAATGAACCGAACAAGTGGAAAGTGGATACAGACAGGCACGTGCACAGACATTTTCGGACCCCAAAAAAGGGCACCTAATGTCAAAAATTAATTCTGACCGAGTTGAAGGATAAGAAGCAATACACTGATGATGCAAAACATCCTCGGCCTGCGTTTCCTCTGCAGCATCAGGCCGCTAGCTTATATATTCTTTATGAATAAAGATGAATTATTATATAGCAACAACAGTACAAGCGTTCTGATTGGCTGATGGGTCGTCATGCCAGCCACGTATCGCCCTCCTGATCCGTGTTGCCCTCTGACCTCATTTTCAAAATGAGCGATATTGATAGATATCAACACACAAGAGCAGTAAATGCCCCGTTGGATAATAAAATACATTTGTGGGGAGTTGATGACAGAGAGAATAACTTTTATTCTTAAATATTGATGAATGAAAAAAGTGTCTCCAGCAGAAAGGCACTTTACTTATCCAGGGCAAAGGGGCTGGTGCTTGAGCACCTCTATGGCTCTATCTGTGCACGTGCCTGGATACAGATATAATATTTCCGGGTATATTTTTCCAGTCGGAAGGCGTTCTGAGATATTGACTTACGAAGCTGGCCAGAGGATCTTAATTGATAATTTGAGGAGAACGCTTGTGTGTCGTGAGGGAGATTTAAAATGCACACGGTTAAAAATAAACTGTGGCCGATGGCGCCGTGTTCCGAAGGCCGATCGAGAGGTTCTCACACTGCACAGTGACGAGATATGAAAAGGACCCGCCTGAAGAGAACAGAGACGATGGTAAGTCTGGCTTCAAGATCGCCGGGAGGTGGAGTTCAGTGACCTGGACTATCGGTCCAAAAGAGCACCGCCTCACACCTTTGTGGAAACACCTGTGTGGAATTACACTTACACACACACACACACACACACACACACACACACACACACACTGAAAGGGGGCCACGGGTGTACTTACTTTTGAATTTGAATTTATGCCCTTAAATTAGAATATTTTTCGAAATATATATGTATATATTTAAAAATAAATATATATAACTATAAGTATAAATATATATATATATATATATAACTATAGTTATTTATAAATATATATATATATATAAAAATAAATAAATAAATATATATACATATATATATAAATATAAATGCAAGACCTCAGTGACAGGAGGTGACAGGTGAGCGGTACAGTGGTACACACGTTAGTTCTCAGTATTCATTTTGCTATTTGAGCTACTTAGACGAAGGTCGTGACCTTTCTGCCACGGAATAGTTTGCGTTCCCGCTTTGTATCCCGCATGGCAACTGTTTGCAGGGGGGGTGGGGGTTCAACAAATAAGATTTACTTTTAGTATCCAAATCCGAAGAGGCTCCCAGGCGTTTTCTTTTCTCTTTTTTTTTTTCCTCCGTTGACACAGTACGGCAAAAATAATCTATGGAAAAGACAAACATAGAGTTTGTCTGTAGAGAGATGCCTCCCTTAAATATACACCCCCCGTTGTTGTTTTCAAGGAGGAAGACGTGCATTGCAGTGCAGGACTCACTCACTCAGAACCCGGCTCCCATGTGGCTTCCCTTTGTTTAAAGAACACGGATGGCACATTCACGTGACCGCCGGCGGCGAGGCGCAGTGTGGCGGTACGGCGGTGCGGCTCAGCAGGAGCAGGTTGTTCCTCTCGGTGCTTGACATCTCTCTCCTCAACCGACTGAAACACGTCTCGCCTGCATTCGAGATGTGATCGCGAGCGCTCGCCTTTTTTTTTGTTGTTGTTGCCGGCTGCGCCACTATTTCATCGGGACGCCGCCGCCGCCGCCCGCTCGGCGCTCGCCATCCGTGATCACAGGCTGCTGAGTGTTGGCTCGATTGGCTCGTGTATTTGTTACGGCCCATTTACGTCTGAACACTTTCCAAATCGATTGTCTTTGTTCCTCGATCGGGTCGTTAAAATGCATCCATATTTTTTCTTCTGCCAAAACTGGCCGCCCTGGTGACGCCCCCCCCCCCCTCCTCCCCCCTTCAGATATTGGATTCAATACACGGCATGTATCAGCTCTGCTCCATCTGACCACGTTGGACTTAGTTGGTTCGTTCCCGTGCTCATTAACATATTCACTGTTCCACTTGACACGCCCACTATGGCGCCAGCAGAGACAAAAGGACGCACGCCGACAGATACTGTAGCCCAGGGGTCGGGAACCTATGACTCGCGAGCCAAATATGGCTCTTCCGGTGACGCATATGGCTCTTTTGAGTTTGAGTTAAAACAAATTTATCTCCGCCCGCCACTCTGTACTTTTCTTTATCGCGCCAGATTACAGAAAAAGTACGTTAAGGTCCCTTTCTTAAAGACGTCTTTGTTCTTTTATTAAACTAAACGTCTGTTATTGATCGACTCCACAGCAGCATGTCATTCTGTAATATTTAATTTATAATACGTTAAAAGTACTATATGGCTCTTAATGAAATATATTTACAAATATTTGGCTTTTATAGCTCTCCCAGTCAAAAAGGTTCCTGACCCCTGCTGTAGCCGATCTGTAGCTGTAGGTGTGCACACGGGCCCTCTACATATGCATGGGGAGCAGCTGGAGATAAAGTGTATGTGTGTGTGTGTGTGTGTGTGTGTGTGTGTGTGTGTGTGTGTGTGTGTGTGTGTGTGACACATCTGGGTAGAGCGACGTGGGAGGGGCCCCTGACAGTTGGGGGCTGAGCGGGAGCCGGTTTCTGTTGTGCTCTGTCACTCTGAGGCTTCTTCCACATGACCACCTTCCACCGCAAGCTGTTAGGTAACCTGATGCTAGAGTGTGTGTGTGTGTGTGTGTGTGTGTGTGTGTGTGTGAGTGACACGACATTGGCTCCCGTTAAAGATGGAGGATCAAAAAACAAACGCGACACGAGGGGCCGCCGGACTCCCCGCTGTTTTTAGTCATCTGGTTACTTTTTGGTGCTTTTTCATCTCATGGCCCGTCCCACTTCCTCCTCCGCGCTCTCTTGTCTTCTCGTCTCCCCCCCGACACACACACCCACCCACACACACACACACACACACACGCACACGCACACGCACACACACGCACACACACACTCTCGCTCCTCAAAGTGAAACTTCGCTCACTCAGTTTCTCAATTACCGGCGTTATTTGACTTCTAGTTGTCTTGGCATCGCTCTTCTTCTGTTGAAGTTGTTGTTACACAATGTATCATCAACACAACTCTTCCCCCTCAGTTTGCTGGAGCCCCTCTCCCCTCCCTCCCTCCCTCCCTCCTCCTCATCACACAGAAGCCACGACTGCGGCTCACCTTTGATCGCTTTCCCCGGGACCTCTTCAACGCACAAAGTCGAGCGTTTTATCTTTGTTGCGTGACAATTCGACTCGGGGCGAGGACGGCGCGCCGCCAGCCAACACGGCTGTTCGCGGTCGCAGGGAGAAGAAGAAAGCCTAATTTGAGCTCAATTCATCATCGTGGCAAGATTGCCCTGCATTTATTGATAATTGCTTTTTTCCGCTTAAAGGGACGGCGTTCTAAACCGGCAGTCATGTAAACATGAGAGATGCAGCTGTTGCCGCAATTAACTTCTCACTTTTCCCTAATGAAAGGATTAATCCGCCAGCAAAAATCTCCCCGGCTTCCTTTCAAATGCCAAGCCTCCATTCAGCTGGCTGCCAGTGGAAGGAAGGGGGCCGGGCGCACAGAATGGGGGCTATCTATAACCAGCCAAAAGTCACAAGAGAGGCCCTTAACCAACTGCTGTTTGATGATTTCCTGAGCGCAGCCTCCGTGAGCGTCTGTTGTCACAGGCCGGCCCCCCCTCCACGGCGCCAGCCCCTCCTCCCCCAAAACCCCACCGAGAGCTCCGATCTCGGCGCTCGTTCCCCGACAACCCGCCAGGAACACACCGCCGTCGCCTCCTGTCAGAAAGCGGATAGCTGTCTCCTGGCGGGAATAAGACGCGTCTCGGCAGCGGGGGATGAACGACGGCCGAGCCTCGCTCTTTGAAGCCGTCGATCCGATGCATTGATCGGTCCTGTTTTTATCTTCTCTTCTTCTTTTTCCCATTGAAAAGATGGAGACAGGAGGAGGAGGAGGAGGGTGGGGGGTGGACAGGTGTGGAGAAGACCGGATAGGTCAAATCCATGACGGATGCCAATCGGCCGTTCCTCGTCGATGTCGGCGTCTTCTCTCCGAGATGCCGGTGTAGATTGTGAAACTGGTTAAGGACCATTTCGTATCCCCATCGGCTTTTTTTTTACTTCTTCTTTTTTCTTTTCACAAAACACACAAAAAGCTTTACAACACAACCCTTTAAAGGACCCTTTAAAGGACCCTTGAAAGGAGCGCAGCGCTCATGCGGAGCACTTACGTGGCGCTCGTATTAGCTGCTTAGCGTCAGCTGTCTGGTGCAGGCTCCACAATCACTGGCCCATTCATGGGCGGTTCGGGCTGGCATCAATCATCTCCATCCAGGTGTGCAGCACTGCAATTATAAGCTGACACTAACTCACTGATCCTCTGCCAGCTCCCCCCCCCCCCCTGTGATGAGTTGTTTTGGTATTGACGATTTAAGTAAGACTCAATGTGCGGTTATCGAATTGTAAAATCTCCATCGGCAGACGTCTCGTCGCTTCACTCAAACTGACTTCAGAGCTGTTGGCTACAAACACCTGGATGTAAGTCTGTCGGCCCACCTGCATGTCCTCCAGGACTGATGCTGAGCTTCGTCGGCCACTTGAGAACGCGTCTGCATGCTTATGACAATTATTTTTAGAATTCACGTATCTGCGGTCACTCAAACTTCCCTTTTCAGGAGTCGTTGGCCCAGTTGTTTGGTCCAACAGGTGTTTTTTGCAAACACAACTTTTCCATCAGCCGATGAACCAATCTGTGAAAATGGACGTTTTAGACCACACGAGATTATCTGGCACGATGCAGTGTGTTCAGCTCGTGTCCCGACCGTCCGGCGTTATTCAGGACGATGGCCCGACGGCACCGACTGATAACGCTAATAATAATAGTTCTTTGTGACACGTCGGGTTCAGAAAACTGCAGCAGTTAGTTGACGTTTACATCTTTATAGGTTCTCTATACAACACGACAAGTCTTAATACAGCAGCAAGCAGCTATTGGCATATATATATATATATATATATATATATATATATATATATATATATATATATATATATATATATATATATATATATATATATATATATATATATATATATATATATACACTACCGTTCAAAAGTTTGGGGTCACTTAGAAAAAAGAAAAAAAGCACTGTTTTTTCCAAGGAAAATGACATTAAATTAATCAGAAATACTCTCTCTACATAGTTAATGTGTAAATGACTATTCTCTGTGTTTAATGAAGTCTCTACAGAGATGTGTAGAGGCCCATCTCCATGTTCTAGTGGTACATTGTGTTATTGCCTTAGAAGACTAGCAGAGGGGTAGAACCCCCTTGAAACCCTTAAAAAAAAATCACTTTTTATTTTGCATTTTCCACAAACAGATTATTCCTTGACATTGAAACCCTTTTTATGTGAGCGCAGCTGAAAACAGTTATGCTGGTGAGAGAAGCTCTAAAACGGGCCTTCCTTTGAGCCACAAGTTTGAAGAACAACATTAATATTTACAATGAAAATCATTATTTCTAACCTTGTCAATGTCTTGACTAGATTTTGTATTAATCTTGTATTCATTTAATAAATAAAAGTGTGAGTTTTCATGGAAAACACAACATTTTCTCGGTGTATATATATATACAGTATATATATACACTACCGTTCAAGATACAGTTGATGTGAGGTGAGGCCTTTCAGACCGAAGCTGTTGGCTCAGTCCGATGGGAAGGCTGTCAATCACACTGAGAGACGGTCACTACGGTTACTGCGGTCACTGCGGTTACTGCGGTTACTGCGGTTACTGCGGTCACTGCGGTCACTTTCACACCTGCAGTTCACTTCATTGTGACCCAGGACCACTGCATCTCTCTCCTACGAATATTACCCAAGTAAAGTCATTTACATTCACTTTACGCGACTCCATATCCGTGGTCATTTGGCGCCCTCGTTAAAAACAACCATTATCGGTCAGAGCCAGGAAGCCGGCCGCTAAGTGTCTGCTCTCTTGTGTAAATAATCATCTCCGCGGCGGTTGGACCCACAACAATTTAAATTCATTATTCCGGTCTTATTTGTTTTGCTATTTTGGGATCAGTGGGACTATTTTCCTCATTTCTATTCAATTTGCATACATCATCTGCGTGTTACGACTCGCTCTCCGAGGTAAGTGTTACAGGTTACAACGGGGATCGTCGCACAAAGTTTTTTTTTTTAATCCGAGACAAACGCTGCGTTCTCATTCGTGCGTCTCTCGTGGCGTACGCTTCGTTCCACTCGAGCTCGACAAAGAGATATTTCAAAGAGGAGCAGATTCATAAACAGCCATTGTCTTGATCCTCGGCTCCCCACTTTCATCCTCGGCGTTATTAGTGTCTCAGTGTCGCCGCCGAGTCCTTCCCAATTCCCAAATCCTATCCCTTATAATCTGGACTCAGAGCCCCCCCCCCCCCCCCTCCTCCTCCACCCTCCTCTTCCTCACTATCACAGCAGTAGCAAACTCATTTTAAAACCCAAGATTACACAACTGCCCTTCTCCGTATCTCAACCTCTTCATCTGTCACTCTCCGGCTCTCTTTGCTAATCCAAGCATCTTATCTCCCAGATGTGACTGTCTCCCAACTGTCCACGTAATTCTCTCTCTCTCTCTCTCTCTCTCTCTCTCTCTCTCTCTCTCTCTCTCCCTCCCTCCCTCCCTCTCCTTGCCTTTGCTCTCCAGCCCTCCTCCACACCTTTTCACATTTAGGGCCTTAGATTGATTTTATCCGTATGACAGGTGATCATCAACAGAAGCTACAAAGTGTAATGGGTGCACACACACACACACACACACACACGCACGCACACACACAGACACACACATGCAGTCTCTTTCACGGCTGAGTGCACTTCCTCTCCCTGCGTTCTCTCCGTCTACAAAGGAAGAGGGAAGGAGAAAAGGATGCTGGCGTTCGGACCCTCAGCAGATAGAAACTAATGACGCTAATGAGTATCTGATTAATTCATTAGCCTGACCCGAGTCATTGACGGTTATTATTTTTTTTATTTTACCCCCACTGCTGACACTCGGGCTTTTCGAACCCTCGCTTTCTTTTTCCCTTCGTCTCCACGGCCTAAGAGAAAGAGAGAGAGAGAGAAGATAATGATGTTATTAGGCGTCTCTCAGTGTCGAGTTCTTTTATCTTCATCTCTCTCAAATCCTTTGTCTCACTCACACTCTCTGGTCTCAGGTGGCTCACACTTTCTTTTTTGTTCCTTCCTTTTGGTGGAGAAACCAGGAGCCGCTCCCTCTGCTGTTGGGATTGATCCGCAGGCTGACGGGGGATTAGTCGGCCACTAACTTCTACCTTTAATCCAACTCGGAAAAACAAATTCATTTTCAGAGCTGGCCGAGGAGTTTGGAGATGAAAGAGCAAACCGCCGCGCGAGACCTGAGGTCCTCTGACCCGGCGCTGGGAAGGAGAAAAAAAGGAGCAGAGCAAAATGGATCTGAAGGGACAGAAAAGAAAAAGAAAGAAAGGAGCGGAGGGAGAGAGAGAGAAAGAGAGAGAGAGAGAGCTGTCCTAAATGAGCACAGTCACCTGTGGGGAGTGATAAGAGCCGGCAGATGGATGGAGCGATAAATAGACAGATGGGTAGTTAGATAGATGGAGCGGGGCTGATTTGCTGAGATGGAGAGGTTGAGAGGGATGATGGGCGGATGGGGGACGGAGATACGGGAAGAGGAGGCGGGACAAACCTTCTCAGGCTCACCGTCGCCTCTCGGGTTTGTTTCGCCAGTCAGTCAGCCCCCCCCCCCCCCCACACACACACACACCCTCGAGTTTGGCCTCCATCTCCATCACCCCCCCCCCTCTATTTCCTCCTCCTCCTCCTCCTCCTCCTCCTCCTCCTCCTCGCAGTCTTCGTCTCAGCCACCGCCGCTCTCCCGGTATATATTTATAATAGAATTAGGCCGGTCTTGTTATCGGCGGAGCGGGTAGCCGCGGAGTGGTGCGAGATTGAAACAGCGATTTCCAATTTGCGATTGTGTCACACGTCTCCGTGTGCACCAGATAGCATCGACGCCGGGCGCCGCCGCCGCCACCGCCGCCGCCACCGCCGCCATCTCTCTCACTCACGTTGTCCCCTCTCCTCGTCTCGCGGGCATCTCTCAGGACGCCTATTTTAGCCTCAGCTCCCGGAACCCTCTCTGAACATCTAAATGCAGACATGCTCCCCTTCTCTTGTCACCCCGGGTTCCCACGGCTTCTCCTGACAGTCCGTCTCCTTGTCTCCTTCCCTCTCATCCATTCAGAACACACTCCTCCTCCTCCTCCTCCTCCTCCTCCTCCTCCTCCTCCTCGTCCCGAGTCACTTAGTACCTCCGCATGCGGCTCTCCGCTTTTGCTCTTTTCTCTCCCGTTCTTTTATTCATTTCTTCCTTCTCTCCTCCACTCGGTGTGTTCCTGTCGTTCCCACTCCTCCCACACTCGTTCCCTCCTCGTACCTCCACCTCTCCGTGGGCTCTCTCTCTCTCTCTCCTCCCACACCGTCCGCCCTCGCTCCGGTCTCCGCCTCCCCCCCCCCTCTTCTCCTTTCATCTCGTCCGGTGTCACTCTCTCTCACCCCCGTGCATATCCGTCCTCCCTTCATCCTCTGCTCCCGCTCCTCATCCTCTCTTCTCTGCAGCCTCGAGGCGTTAGATCCCTTTGACTTGTCTTGTCAGGTCTTTGGATTTCTGTCTTACCTCTGGAGAGATGTAGTGTGTGCGTTCACCAAGCCCAGGCCTCAGTGCTTGTGGCCGTGTACGAGGCGAGATTGATGCTGCTGCTGCCTTTCCATGTGTGTGTGTGTGTGTGTGTGTGTGTGTGTGTGTGTGTGTGTGTGTGTGTGTGTGTGTGTGTGTGTGTGTGTGTTGGTGAGGACCTCTACTGGTTTCCATGGCCAAAGGGCCTTTTCTATTCAGCACAATGCCACAACTCCATCTTAAAAAAAGCCAATGCAAGTGCAGCCGTAACACGCTTTAATATCCCCTCTTTAATATCCTCTTCCATTACCTGCCAGCTGGACAACCTTGATTCTCCCATTTCAGTTTACATTTTTTTTTTATTCCTCTTCTATAGACCTTAATTCATCCCCGCCCTACAGCTGCTTTGGAGTCCACTCTGTCACTAACTGCACTCCCTGAATCGGTATTATTACCTTTTTGGATAAACGAAGAAAAAAGAGAGACATCACAGAGCAGCAGACGACGTGTTTGACGGATGCGTCGCGATGTCAAACTGGGGAAAGAGATACAAATAGAAGCCGACGCCAACACATCAGATCACAGAGAACCTCCAGTGCTGCACAAGCTCCACAGGTAGCTTTTTTACAGAGAAACGTTGCATTTAAGAAACATATACACTACCGTTCAAGAGTTTGGGGTCACTTAGAAAAAAGAAAAAAAAGAACGGTTTTATCCAATGAGAATTACATTTAATTAATCAGAAATACACTCTCTACATAGTTAATGTGGTAAATGATTATTCTCTGTTTTTTAATGAAATCTCTACAGAGGTGTGTAAAGGCCCATCTCCATTGTTCTAATGGTACATTGTGTTATTGCCTTAGAAGACTAGCAGAGGGGTAGAACCCCCTTTAAACCATTAAAAAAAATATATATTACTTTTTATTTTGCATTTTCCACAAACAGATTATTCTTTGACATTGAAACTATTTTTATGCGAGCGCAGCTGAAAACAGTTATGCTGGTGAGAGAAGCTCTAAAACTGGCCTTCTTTTGAGCCACAAGTTTAAATAACTACATTAATATTTACAATGAAAATCAATGTCAATGTATTTACTATATTTTCTATTCATTTTGCAATTCACTGGATAAATAAAAGTGAGTTTTCATGGAAAACACGAAATTGTCTTGTTGGGTGACCCCAAACTTTTGAAGGGTAGCATACATTTGTCGTAAGATGAGGGCCATCCGAAGCAGTCAGGTGCACGTCTATGCAGGGGCGTGTCCAGACATTTTTGATAGGGGTGGCACCAGTGGGGCACTGACATATGCAGGGGTGGCATGAAGTGTGAGCAGGAGCGCCTAAAAAAAAGCATCTCTGCCTCTCAGGTTTGAGAAGGAACTGCAACTCTAAACAAGAGTGCAGTTTACATTCAGTCCCGTAGCCCGCCTCTGACTGGGCATATAGCCAATCATATTTTAAGATATTGGGGTGGCACTTGGGGTGGCCAATCAGATTTCAGGGGTGGCCCGTGCCAACCTAGGCCACTCCCTGAACACGCCAGTGCGTCTATGGCGCGAGCGGTACGGCCAGTGCTACGCTACAATGCTACGATAGGCGCTAGTCTCAATCGAGAGGCGGGACTAAGCCTACGAAGCTGAATTTTCTACGAAGCTGAATTTTTCCCAGCGTCGGGCGATCGAAAACCCTTCAACGAAACAGAAGATCGTACGTTCTCCTTCTCCGTCTTCCGCCTCCTCCTTTTTCCTCCTGCGAGACCCGATTGAAGCCGAAGCTCCTGGTCGCTATGGGCTACGAGGAGACACGCGGGCGAGGATCCACCGGCCCGAGGTCTGCGCTGTGGAACCACCGTGTACATTAAAGAGCGCGTGAGCGGGCATCACACGGGCAAAAGAGCCCGCCGAGTCCTCAGCACACGGGGTTAATAGTTCAAAAGAGCTTCAGACTAACTTCTGCATCGGAGGCGCCGTCGACACCCACTTGGCGTGAATGTGCTCGCGCGCAGACGGCTGCAGCTTGAGCACACTTCCACGTCTGTCGGAGTCCCTCAAAGCTTTACGAGCGGATGATAAGATGTGGAAACAGTATTATAATGTCAGCTGTCAGCGCCCACGTGCGGGTACACCAGGGTGCGCGTCTCTTTTTAACGGGGTGTGTGTGGGGATGATAAATATGTTTTTTCTCACTCAATTGCAGTCGGCTATCCACTGGCCTAAAGATTGCTCGAGGCGTTTTTTTCTCATCTGCTAGAGGGGGAGATGGGGTTCTGGGCCGCATAAAAAACACATCTGATGCCTCAATCCCTGCTGCCTTTAAAACCACAGCGGTCGTACACTTCTGACTGTGTGTGTGTGTGTGTGTGTGTGTGTGTACGCCTGTATTACAGAGAGATCCTTCAGACGCGGCTTTTCGTTCACACTAAAAAGAACAAATCCCAGTGTGTTTCAAGTTCAGGCTTAATAAAGGTACAGCGTGCAGCATGTCAGCGGCTCTTTTGGCAGAACATAATAGTTTTTCATTCGTGTGCCAGCACCTAAATACTAAGAAATGTTGCAAGCTCAGAACGAGGCCTTAATCAGACGCCGACTCTAGAGGGAGCCTTTTGTTGTGTGTGTTTTTTCAAAGATTGCAGTTGTGTAACTGCAGACTTACGAGCGGGCGAGTGCAAAAGCCCGCTGCCTAAAGTGCCGTGAATGATTTGACGTCGGCCCGGCCCGATGCCCCGGCAGCTCTTAAACTCGCATTTCCATTAACGCATGAAACAAGAGGCCTAATGCTGAGCTCACACCAAAAGCTGTGAGAGTTTCTTCCCGCGATTAGATCCCGTGCAAAGTCAACGAACACGCGAATGACGCGAATAGAGCAAAGAGAGAAATACGCCTCGTTTATATATTTAAATGTTGGTGAGAAATTCGCCGACGTTCAGACGTTTGTGGGCTTTCAATAAACATAACTAAGCAGAAATAGTGGTTGTTTCTTCGGTGCTGGATGAAGGAAATGATAACTGTTTCCACGGAGTAAAACCACAGAGATAAGCCCCGCCCCCTCTAAGGCGCGACTGAAGCGAATGACGTGAAAACCACAACGTGTCGGGCGAGTGAACTCACGCGAGGTCAGACAGGCCTCTGACTCCAGCTCTGTGACATGAGATTGGCATCGATCAAATGATCACTAACGTCCTTTGGGATCAATAAAGTTTTTATCTCCGAGCTTCAAGCCGCTTAAAGCTTTGCATCCCGGTCCCTCGGCGGGTCACGATCAGAACACACACGCAATTACTTACGGCACTAAACAACCGGGACAGGATACTTAATGCGATCATATAGAGGCACGCACACACACACACACACACACACACACACACACACACACACACACACACACACACTAATATAGTGAAGTGACTCGTTTAGCCAAGAATGATGAGCTTCTGACGTGTGTGATATGATTACGTTGGGTATTTGTCCTCGGATATTTTAACCTCTTAGTCTCTCTCTCTCTCTTTCTCTCGTCCATCCTCCCCCTCCCCCTCCCCCTCCCCCTCCCCCTCCCCCTCCCAGCACGTCAATCCATTCTCCTGTGAAAGTGACACTTTAAAAGCTTGATAGCTCTTTGGCCTAGTCCCAGAGCCTCAGATCGATGGCTGGCAGGGGGGGAGGTGTGTATGTGTGTGTGTGGTGGTGGTGGTGGTGGTGGTGGGGGAGGGGGGGGGGCTCGCGTCCCCGGGTGCTCGTGGAGTTGCGAAGATGTTCTTTGTGTTCGATTCGTAGCCGCCGCTCGGTCGTCAGGTCCCCCGAGGGTTTCCCTTTCCGCCGCCGGACTGAAGCCGCCTCCGGCCGTGTTGTTTTAGAGGAGGGCCGACAGGTGTGTGTGTGTGTGTGTGTGTGTGTGTGTGGGGGGGGTCACACACTGGGAGGATAAATGGAGTCACACAGGTCCCAACAGCAAACACACACAGCTGAGCAGCACCCAGGCGCCAGGCTTCACGTCCAGAAAGTGTCCTTCATTTCCCCCGCTCTTCCCGCTATACTGTTCCATCGGAGCGCTCGTCCCGGGCTAGTTCCTCTTCCTCTTCCTCTTCCTCTACAAAGTTGCAGTGGAAATGTGACCCGTCGTGTAGTTTGACGATGGCTGCCCAGGTGTGCGGCGAGGAGGAGACACGCAGGGGAAGGCTGGCTGAACGGTAACCACTGATCTCTCCAGGTCTCCGGATCTTGGCCTCCATGTGCAACCAGCCTGGCCTTGGGAGGGGGGGGGGGGGGCGATGGATTACTATCCAGGGATAAAGCCCAGCTGGAGGTGCAATGGGCGGCGTGGGGTCCAGCAAAAGGCCCCCTGGAGGTGTGCAGCCAGCCAAGCCTGTTTCCACAACAGCTCTGTACACCCCCACGGCTCAAAGCATGGAATCAGAGTACACACACACACACACACACGCACACACACACACACAGACACACCCTCCCTGTGAGAGAAACATTGTCCCAAGGTTTTTCAGCTTCATTCTCACAATGCCGTTCAAAAATGGAGCCGAGATCCGACCGCGTTGCGGCGTGAACGCTATAAATATGTGTGTGTATGTGTGTGTATGTGTGTGTGTGTATGTGTGTGTGTGTGTGTGTGTGTGTATGTGTGTGTTTCCGGGGAATACGCAGCCTTTTTAGTCCACTTTGATAAAGCTGGACGATGTACCGCCTCCTGCTGGTGACCCCGTCCTCACCCCCCCCCCCCCACCCCCCCACCCCTCACCCTCATCCCCCCTGCAGACGCAGGATTGCGACCCAGCATACCGGGCCTTCGGGGGCCTCCCCTCTCCTCCCGTCCCCTCCCCTCTCCTCTCCTCCCCTCCCCTCTCCTCTCCTCCCTCCTTCCCCCTCGTATCGCTCCATCTCCCTGAGTCTTTATCACCGAAACACAGCACACCACATTTTAATCATGCCCCCCCCCCCCCCCACCCCACACCAGAATAGAAGACACTTTTCCAATTAATGGAACTGCCGTCTCAAAGTACTGCGACTCCGTGAAGCCGCATTGCGCAACCCAATAAACCAGCGCCGCCGCTTGATGTATGACCGCCTCACACGTCTTTGAATGGGGGACAAGAAGGTCTTTTCTCTCTCTCTCTTTTTAAATAGAGGAATCGGTGCTGAATGAAAGGCTATTTGGGCCACCGGTGAATGAGTAATGCTCCGGTGGAGCTGCTGAGTGGCCAACAGCGGAGGAACGCGGCGCTCGTGCCCGGCCAGCAATTGGGGCGTGAGCGAATGTGTTGAATGGTATGAATGTGAAGCGGGGGGAGGGAGGGAGGGGGGGGNGAGGGAGGGGGGGGGGGTATTACTGAAGGAAGAGCGTGCACGCTCAGCAGAAAGACGGCACGGAAAAATCGAAAAAAGGGTCAGAAAGCGCTGCTGGCGTCATTCTGAAATCAGCATCCTTTGACGGGCCGCCCCCCCGATGTCCTTTAAGTGGGATCTCTTCTTTTTTTTGGGGGGGGGGGGTTCGTTGCTACCTGAACAGTCACAAGAAGTTCAGCAATAATTGGAAGCTCTTTATTTCAGGGATATAATTCCAAGCGCGTGTATTTATAGCTCTGGGTTCTTTCCAGCTTATAAAGACATGTCGACCCCCCCCCCCCCCTCTGTGTGTCTGCATTACATTCGGGTGAGAAGACGCAATGTGCAAGTCACTTGGACCGGAAGCCCCGCCCACCGGATCCCAGCCGGTCCAACCGGCCTCGAGTTCCGTCGGTCTGCTCCACGCCAATCAGCGGCGTGTTTATCCGACGGTGTAATTTCCCCCGGCGCCTCAGCAGTCTCACAACTTTAAAAACATTTTTTTTATTTTTTTACACACCTGCTTCTGCGCGAGGACACACTCCTTGGAAGCCCAATCAAGAGGGGGAGGGGCTTCTCCACCTGCCACCAGGGATGGCGGAAGGGGTAATTGAATGTAGAAGTAACCTCTGCTCTCTCTGCCCGTGGTGTTTTGGGGGTAAAGAGGCTGGTGAAGTTTGGCAGGGGGGGGGAGGGCAGAGGAGGGGGGGGCTTTGGTTGCGCCGCCCCGGACGTATTTAGAGTTCGGGGAACGCCGTAGTTGAACTGGGTTCATTGTTATTTGTCATGAGTGACGGGCGGAGGAGTAAAAAAGAAGAAAAAAAGGCTCCACACCTCTCTGGATGAGCAATGGAGCTGTCTTATTACAGTTAGGAAGCCAACCGGCTGCTTACGAGAGTGCTTCTCTGAAAAAGACAGGAACAAGCTGGCAATTCATTCCTCTTCCCTTTTCCTTTTTTTTTCACTCTTCTAGTGAGATTTCATTATTTTTTAAGGAATCAGTTGGCAGAGGAGAGATGGAGAGGGGAAATAAAGGCCAGATGTTGGATCAAATCTCGACTCGTCCATTTGGGCGTTTTGGTGCAGCAGTCTGGACTTCAAACACGCTTCTCAAAACCATTTATTTTAGTCTCGGAACATTTAATCTGACGGAATAAAGCAGACAGGACCTCATCACGCTGCAGCGTCGGGATCTTCTCAGGATTCTGTGAGCATTTGAAACCCTTTCTTTCTTTCTATCTTTCTTTCTTTCTTTCATTCTTTTTTTCTTTCTTTCTTTCTTTCTTTCTTTCTTTCTTTCTTTCTTTCTTTCGTCGCCCCGCTGGAGATGTCAGAGGCGGGGCCGTACATCCGGCCAGTAATTGGTTTTGGAGCATAATAAAGGGGGCGGGGTCAAGATCGCTTGAGCCGAGGGCGACCGGTAAAAGGAGGAGAGCGTTTAGGTAGTCAGATGATGTCGGGGCGAAAGGTGTTAGGATTCACATCCACCGACCGAAAGGATGTATGCAAATCACAGAGGCAGGAAGGAAGGAAGGAAGGAAGGAAATGAACGAGTGAATGAGACACATAAATAGTGCTCTTAATCGCTCAGACAGGACGCGACGCACAACGAGACCAAGAAGTGCAGAGGAGGACGAGCAGACAGAGGGTGGATGGTGTGTGTGGGTGGATGAAGAGAGACAAAGTCAGAAAGACGGCGACTAAGAGGCGACTAGGAGCCACAAGCCGAGATCGTTTCCACCAATTACATCGGCGCCAGCGTGCGTCCTGGATTCAAAATGTAACAACAGCCTCGAGGAGTCTTCACTCTCCTGGTGCACAGGCAGCAACTCTCCCCGCCTGCCACTCCTGCTTACTTTACACACACACACACACACACACGCACACGCACACGCACACACACACACACACGTGCAGTCGCTGTATATGTACATATCACACTCGCACACTTAATAATCGTGTTCCTCCCTCTAGCTTTGTTTCTCATTGTCACCCCCCCCCCCCACACACACACACACACCTACCAGCCAAACACATTACCGCCCAGTAGCCACTAACACACATACTTGGACACACACAAATCTCCTCTGTCACTTCCCTCCACTGTCTTCCAATTCCATTTTCACACTCTCTCCTCCTCAGGCTCTCCATCCATCCATCCACCCCCATACTTGTCTTTCATTCTGTCTGCACACACACACACACACACACACACGCACACACATTATTATGTGCGTGTGCGCCCTCCTCTCTCAGATGATAGTAATAAGGCCGTGATTTCAGGAGATGGAGATGAGGAATGGCGCCTATTGATGATCACGCCTGTGACAGCCAGACGGCGAGCTGGAGGCAGGGCGCCATTATTAGTGGTCACAATAACAGAAACACTCGGGCCGTAAGTGAATGAGGGAGGGCTCCGGCAGCCAGCCTCGAAATCCGGAGGTGGGTGAAGAGGGAAGAAAAAGACAAGAAGAAGACGGACAGGGGGTGGGAGTGACGGCGAGGGAGGAAGATGATGACACAGAAGCTGAAGAAATAGAAGCGAGAGAAATGTTAATGCACAGAGAAGGAGAGATGGAGAGGGGGAAGAATGGGGAGACATGAGGGGAAGTGGAACCGGTGAAAGGCAGCGGCCCAGAGAGGAGGAGGAGGAGGAGGAGGAGGAGGAGGAGGAGGAGGAGGAGGAGGAGCACGGATGATTAAGACATTATTATTGAGTGGAGAGATTAGTAAATAAGTGAAAGTATTCTGTTTGATTGGAGAAGGAGAGAGAAATGAGGGTTATAAAGCAGAGAGAGGGAAGTACAGACAGAGAGAAAGGGAAGTACAGACAGAGAGAAGGAAGTACAGACAGAGAGAGAGAGGGAAATACAGACAGAGAGAAAGAAGTACTGACACAGAGAGAGGGAAGTACATACGCAGAGAGAGGGAAGTACAGACGGAGAGAGAGGGAAGTACAGACAGAGAGAAGGAAGTACTGACAGAGAGAGAGAGGGAAGTACAGACAGAGAGAGGGAAGTACAGATGCAGAGAGAGAGGAAATACAGACAGAGAGAGAGGGAAGTACAGACGCAGAGAGGGAAGTACATACGCAGAGAGAAGGAAGTACAGACACATAGAGAGAAGGAAATACAGACAGAGACAGAAGGAAATACAGACACACAGAGAGGGAAATACAGACGCAGCTATATTGAAGTACAGACGCATATACAGGGAAGTACAAACAGAGAGAAGGAAGTACAGATGCAGAGTGAGGAAGTACAGATGCAGAGAGAAGGAAATACAGACATAGAGAGAAGGAAGAACAGACACAGAGATAAGGAAATAAAGACAGAGAGAGGGAAATACAGAAACAGATAAGGAAAACGGGCATAGAGAAGTAAATCCAGGTAAAGAGAGGAATAAAGAAAAGATGTAAAGACATAGATTGGGACATACAGGTAAACTACCCATTCAGATACATCTTTATTTAGTTTGCTCAGGTTTTTATTATTCAAGACTTCTACTTTAATCCAAACACAATGTCTCATGTCTGTCCTGTTTTTTTTTTTTTGTCATGTTTAGAGCTTCCTGTTTTAGTTTGTTACCTGTTCTCTTAAGATCACTTCCTGCCCTGCCTGGATGTGTTTTCCTGCTTTGATTGTCTGCACTAATTAGTTTCACCTGTCCGCAATTAACCCCGCCCACCTGTTCCCACTTCCGCCAGCCAATATATTTATCAGCCCAGTGCGTCCCGAATAAGTCGTTATTTCATAATGTCCCTGTATACAGGTTTTTTTTATATTTACCTGTCTCGTTATTTGGACTGTACGTTTATTGAGTTACTCTTCAGTTCCTGTGTGCTTGGTTCCAGTCGTGCGTTCCTGAATGGTGACACCGTGGAGGTGTAAAATAATATTACAAAATAATACTCAGAATTTTTAATTTCAGTCTTTTTCACAATATAGTGGATCCCGGCTTTATTATAAAAAACAGATGAGTGAGGATAGCTGTTAACAATTAAATTCAGCTGTTTTTCAAATTAAAATACTCAACCCTATAAGGCAGTGATGTATCTACAACATAGATTACCCTAGGCCTGCTCAAGGGGACACGATGTGACCGGAAAAGAAAGTAAGTGCACATAAACCATCTGGTCGATTATCCAGATAAACAAGAAGGCAGATCCAGGGAGACGAGTTTCTCAATGCGGCGCCACACAGTGTGTTTACATGATGGTATAATTCGAATCATGCTTTAGTCGGACTATGCTATCTTTTGGGGGATCTGCTATTATCCCAATAGACATGGCAGTGAGTAATTCGACAGGTTGCACTGTTTTCATTACAACTCGTGTTGATACAGACATTTCCGCTTACATGTGCAAAGACTCAAAGTCCGGTTCCTAATCTAATTCACCGTTACATGCCGCGATAGTCGGATTATCAACCGGATCGGATCGCGTTATCCAGAGGTGTTAAACGGATCGTAGTCGGACTGCACATAGTCGAACAAAGGTGTTGCATGAAACGGATAATTCGATTTCAGTCCGACTAAGCCAGTTATTCGAATGCATGTAAACACGGTCACTGACTTTATTCTAAGTCCTTTGAATCGTGGCGGCGGCGGCCATCTCTAAAGCTCGGCACACGAAGATAACGCTCTAGTCATGACTAAGTTAAAGGTCAGTGATAAAATAAAAAGTATATATATTTCATCCTTGAGAAGAAAGCAGCTATTAAGAATGGCCACAGGAGGTGATGTAACACCAGCAAGGAGCAGGGATGAGACTTCAAACTGCTACTAGACGTGTATGTGTAATGGGAGATGTGTGAAGTAATTGAGTGTCTCGTGCAGCGAGCGGTCAGCCCCTCAGCGGGTCTACGGCTCTATTTACCTCTGTGAATTCAACATGAGATGGCAGTCGATGAGCCCCCCCCCCCTTGTGTGTTTTTTGGACAGACTTGATTCAGCAGTGTAATGGCTCCCGATCCAAAGACGCTAATCAAATCGCCACGTTGCGCCGCAAACATGCTAACAACGCAGAGAAGACCGGTCCAGGGATCACGCTAACGACATCATCGCTCATGTTAACAATGCAACGCGCTTTTTTCCTGATGAACTTTTCTCTTTCTGTCGCTGACATAAAAAAAACTGAAAAAAAATCAATTTTCCCATTTGCACCTTGTTTCCGCTCCATCGTGGGTGGAGGGATTTATTAGTCAGGGTCAAATCACACATTGCCTGATATGAAGTGTGTGTGTGTGTGTGTGTGTGTGTGTGTGTGTGTGTGTGTGTGTGTGTGTGTGTGTGTGTGTGTGTGTGTGTGTGTGTGTGTGTGTGTGTGTGTGTGTGTGTGTGTGTGTGTGTGTGTGTGTGTGTGTGTGTGTGTGTGTGTGTGTGTGTGTGTGTGTGTGTGTGTGTGTGTGTGTGTGTTGGGGATAGAGGAAGGAGAGAATGGAAGAATGAAATGGAAATGAGGTCGTAAGGAAGAATTGTAAGGGGAATAGAGCTCTGATGAAAGGAGGAGTGACGAGGCCGGAGGGAGGGGGGCTGAATATTGATACAGCAATAACTAAAGAATGGGAAAGAAAGAAGGGATAAAAAGAGATAAAAAGAGACGAGCGAAGGGGCCGCCGGCCTGCACCTGAGGTTACGACAGAGGGAAGCTCTCCGGTGGCGACCGTGGCAGCTGCTCTGAATTTTTCATGGCCGGCTTCACGTTGAGACGGCTGAGAAACAGCGTGATATGTCTCACCCATGTTCCTCTGAGAGCAGCCTTTCACTAGCCCCGTCCCCACCACCCCCACCCGACACGAGGTGAAAGCCTCGGGGAGACAAAGCCGGGAGGAAATAAAAGTCAAAATTGTTTTTTTGAGAGAAGGCGGCCAAAAGATAGTTAATACTGAGGACGCTTGAGAGTGTATTTATGGTCCTCTGAAAAAGAAAAGCGTTCGGCCTTTGCTGTTGGGAGCTGTTTCGATGGATCTTGGGTAATGGAGTTTTGATGGATGAGGTGGTGTCTGGTCAGTGCTGGGGTCTGGGCGACGGACTCCACATTGATATCCGACCACCAGAGATTACAGCATCGCTCAGGCGCTCCATACCTGCCGCGTTTAATCATCTTGCTAAATTGTTTAGGTATGTAATATTGAATATCCCATAACCTTTTATACGTGCTGTAAAAGAAAAACGACTGCAAACCCGCAGAGAGAAAACCACAAAGGAGCCTCGGAGATGCACTTTCCCTGTGATCTCAAAGCACCCCTCCTTAAAAGACTCAAATTAGTGGAGGTAAAATGATAATGTTTTTCGACTTTAGTGTCCCATCGGTAAACATTGCCGTTAGGATCAATTAACCGGCGTTAATGAGCGGAGTGGGGGTCGGCCTCAATATTGCACCATTGTTCGTTGGCGATTTCTAATTAATGTTTTTTTTGAAGTAAAAAGCTCAAAAGTTTTTAATTGTTTTTCTTTTTCGATTTGAGGGGAGGGGTGGGGCGGAGGGGGGGGGGCTGCGAGATCAGAGAGTTAATTATAAAGCGAGGGCTTTAACGTGAGGAGGATTTAGACTTTTAATTAAAGAGGAATTTGATGCGACCAACAGACTATTGCCACAAAATCTCCCGTTACTCTCCCCTCGCCCCTTCTCCCTTGCTCTCCCCTCCGTTCTGCAGCCTTCCATCTTACCCCCCCCCCCCCCCCCGATGTATGGTGCTCCCTCCCCCTCCCCTCGTTTGCAGGGTGTTGCTATCAGAAGCCGGATTAACGACTATGAGATCTCTGCTCTTAAATGGTGGAGATGAGACCGGGGATGGAGAGAGTAGGGGAGGGGGGGGGGGAGGGACGGAGGAGAGAGAGAGAGGGGGGGGGGGTGTCTCTGTCACTCCATCGGATTCCCAAGATTGAATTAGTGAGCATCAGACAAATCAGAGCCCTTTTTGGTCTGTAGAGATGTAGACAGTGTTGCTTTCTCCGTTTTGCCTCTGTTCTCCTCCCCCACCGGTCCGCCTCTCCCAAAAACCAACGCAATGTTTTCATACACAAATCAACCTGAAGTGATGAGCGTGGCGTGAAACGTGATTACGTACTGTATGTAGCGTTGCTGATTTGCAGAACAGATGCCCTCCGTCGACTAGACTTTGGTAGGTTAGCGTGTTGAAACCCCCCGCCCCACACACACACACACACACACACAGCTGGGGACCCAGCAGATGTGCACAGGTTAATCGCCCTGATTGTGGACGCGGCTCTCCAGCGTAGCGCCGGGGAACACTGTGGTGTGGTCAAACACACACACACACACACACACACACACACACCTACACACACACATAAAGATGGCAGCTGGGAGGCAGCGATGACGCGGGATGTTTTTGACGTGACTTACGACGCCGTCACTTTAAATAAAAACAATGAAATAATTGATGACTAAGGTTGTCAACATTCGAGGGACACAACATGTGCCAGTCAGCATGAATAGGCCAGTGGAGTAACTTCTATCAGTGAGATGTCATATTCTACCACGTGGGAGTATTTTTCCCAAAGAGCCACATCGTCAGGGGGCGGAACAACACGAACGAATAATAGAGGAGCGTCTGACCTCCTGTTGTCTCACCCCTTCCGCCCGCGCCGCTGTGATTATGCCAATCACTGTCATTAGCACCCTGTGATTAATGTGATTTCTCATGCTTTGTCGCATGCATGCTAATGAGGAGCAACCGGCTCCCTCTCCCCTTCCAGTGACACGCTGTCCACAGTCCAACCCGACTTCCTCCAGCTGCACCGTAATAATCCACTCCTGATTAAGGCGACGGTCTGACCCGGCGTTCATCAGGTCTTATCCATTTTAGCTCTGTGCGAATCTCATCTCTCATCCATCATTTCTCCTGTAAAGGAGGGCAGAAAAGGAGGATTTGGGATTACCGAATGCCAATCTCTCCCTTCATCCCCCTATCTTTTTTTACTTAGTTACTTCTTGTCACGTGCGCGCTCCCCTTATCTGTTTATCCCACTCTCGCTAATCTTCTTTTTTCTTTCTTTTCCTGCTCCCATCCCTCGCTCTCCCACGTCTCCCATTATCGGCTCTCCGCTCGAGTTTTCATTCAGTTGCGTGTTCTTTGACGGAGCGGATTGAGTGCACGGCAGCCACATTAAGAGGTGCATTTGGGCTAGTAGCTATAGCTCTGGCGCATGGTATTACGGCCTCTGGGGACCATTCATATCTCAGACTTGATTAGGACTCTAGGAGAAGATATGCTATCACTGTGAGGAGACCGGAGGATGCTTTTAAGATGGTTACTGTATACAATTCAACAAATGGCTCAAGTAGCCCATTTTGTTAAAGGCTACATCGCTGTAACCTTTATGCGAATGTTCTGCTTTTAGCCATGCTAGCAACGTCAGGGCAATTTCAGTTCGTTCAATACCTTTAGTTGAAGACCAAGTTAGTCCTATCCTCAGCTCTAGGATGAAATGTACGCTCATCAGTACGCTAACACACACAAATACAATTCAAACACGAGCTAAAGATGGCTGAATGGCAGCATGTTAGCGCAGTTAGCACATTAGCATGCTGACATTAGCACCGCCACTACGAGCGACAACAAGCCAGCGTCAATGGAAGCCACTGATATCACCAGCAAGGCTTAGCTCTCTGTAGCACGTGTTGCTTCTTCTCTGTAGCATGCGTTGCTCCTTCTCTGTAGCATGCGTTGCTTCTTCTCTTTAGCATGTGTTGCTCCTTCTCTGTAGCATGTGTTGCTCCTTCTCTGTAGCATGTGTTGCTCCTTCTCTGTAGCATGCGTTGCTTCTTCTCTTTAGCATGCGTTGCTTCTTCTCTTTAGCATGTGTTGCTCCTTCTCTGTAGCATGCGTTGCTCCTTCTCTGTAGCATGCGTTGCTTCTTCTCTTTAGCATGCGTTGCTTCTTCTCTTTAGCATGTGTTGCTCCTTCTCTGTAGCATGCGTTGCTCCTTCTCTTTAGCATGTGTTGCTCCTATGTAGCATAACAGAGCAGCTAGCATGTGGGCTGTGGGCTCGTGTACAACATGTTCATAGCACCTTTATTGTGAAGGAGAGGACTGAAACTAATTTGAGTTGTTTCTTCAGCATCGCTCTCTTTCTCTTTTAGATTCGCGGATTCAAACTATTTCCAGCCTTTTAATTTCTTTTTTATTATTTCCTCAAGGCTCACCCGACACATTCATCATGATTATGCCGCCCTGATAATGAGAAAACAGCGGAATTAATATTAATTTGTTGCTCTCCCTCCGCCGGGACTGCAAAATGTAAATGGGCGTCGTGACACGTGACACGCCGGCTTGTGTTCGAAGTGAAAGTGCGCGGCGCTTCTTTGAAACTTAGTGAGTCAGTCAGCCGCGCAGCGCGGTGAAAATGTCGTTTATTGAACTACGACCTGGAAGTCCAGATGATGCAGCGTTGGAGCGTAATCAAGCTGGAGGAGGATTTACTGCACAGGGATTTTATCTCCCCTTCCTCGCACTTGTGACTAAGGTGTTTCGCTAATTAGCTTTTTTGTTCTTCTTCTTTTTTTAGCCACAAATGACGTTTATTGGCACAACTTGGAGAGAGAAAAAGCAAAAGATTTAGATTTTTTTTAACTGCACCTAATTATACCGATGGTTGCTCAAGCACCGCATACGTTTTCCGTGTTTCTCCCGAGCTCAGTCTGCAAATGTTCCACTGGGGTTTTGAAGTTTAGAGGTAACATCAGGTGTGTATTGGACAAAGTGAGTAGTTTCCAGCCCACACGCATACGCACAGGTGTACGCAGACGTGCACACACACACACACACACACACACACACACACACACACACACACACACACACACACACACACAAAAACGCACCCACACACACACACAGCTCTACAACTCAACATCGTACATCACGTGTTTCTAATCCTAACATGCTTTGGATGGGCTGCTTCGGACCAACAGAGAAAAGATGTATTTTTGGATTTGTGAGGCGATGTCAACATAGGGGAGAGTTTCCACTCCTGGCCTTTAACTCTTTTTTTTACGAATCCCTCTCTGTGGTGCCGTAGCCCGCCGACAGTGTGCAGCGGCGCCTCTTTTGATGATTCAGACAAGTGCTTTCTGCGCCCCTGAAGGGTCGAGGGGGAGTGTGGAGTGCCATTGAGCAGAATCGGTAAACTTCATAAAAACCCAGAACCTTCAAAAGGTTTAAAAGGAAAAGCTGCTTTTGAAAAAGAAAAGAAAAATGGTACGTGTAATAAATGCACTCCTTTCAATAGCAAACAGTATGTTTTAAATGTTGTTATGCTGAATCAAATCCGACCTGAACCACAAGTTGTTTTGTTGGTCCCGGCGCTTTCAAGTGTCGGATTGAAGGTTTCAACATCCGCCTCGCCTCAGAGTTTGAGCCCTCGACGAACAGCGAGCCGCTAAGGACACGGCTCAGGGTCAACGGGACGGGCTGAAACGTCCCCAGAGCCTCTTGAAGTGAGAGCTGGGAACCCAAAAAATAAATAAATCGAGAGGTGGAAATGGAAAGAGAACGAGAGACGGAGGGCGGAGCCTCAATGACCTCTGCAGGTGTGTCGATGACATGAAGCAAAGTCGGAGGACGAGAGAGAAGAGGGGAGAAGAACTGAAAGATTAAGAAAGCAGCTGGTGAAGGTGATCCAGAGGAAGGCAGAGAAGGGCATAGAGGAGATAGGAGGTGGGAGAAAAGGAGGTGGGAGAGATTGATGAGGGAAAGTGAGAAACTAATTCTCACTTCACTCTGGGATGGAAGATTAAGGAAGATTAGAGAGATAAAGTGAGGACGGGCGTGAGAGAGATGGGGTGATAACTTCTACCACATGCCGGAGAAAGATCTTTGTACGCTTAATACCCAGAGACAGAGAGGAGCAGAGGACGGGAGAGGAAGAGAGAGGGGGAGATTAGGAAAAGGAGTGAGAGGTAAAAAAACAAAAACAACAACAAGAGTACAGAGTGAATGCGGAGAGAGAGAGAGAATGAGCTGGAGTGACAGGAGGATGGATGGATAAGGACAGGAGTAAATCAGGCTCAGAGGGGTCCTAATAGTCCTGATCCATGAGCGTATAAATGTCCTTTATATTAGAAGCCATTTCCACCAGTGCGCAGTAATCCAAGCCACGGGAGCACGGATATCAGAATCCAGGTCATCTCTATACCTCCCCAGCTCCTACTTTCACTGAGACTTCCCACTGGGATTCATTCTCTTGTACTGTGCAAGTCTCTGTGACGGTATATTTTACATTCTGACTTAAAAAAAAAGAGAGAGGGAAACCTATTTTTCATTCCCTGCCACTGACATCTATTTATTCACTCTCTTGACTGTTGGTGCAACATTTCAACAGCTATAGGCTGCCATATATTTTTTAAGTAGAAATGGAGGGGTGGTGGAATGAATGCCAAAAAGAATACACACGCAGGGGCCCTTTACACCCGGTGCATATAGGCGGCCCGCGCACACATCTTTGAGCGGACACACACATCGTCCTTGACGGATGTGTGTGTGTGCTGCCACAGAAGTTTCTGTTGTGCAAGGAGGTAAAGAAAGAGAGGAAGAGAGAGAGAGAGAGAGAGTGCTGCAGTGGCAGGCTCAATCCGTCATGCAGGATTACAGTGTAAGCTTCTCCACGGACATAGATGTGTTTTTTTATGGGAGAAACACAGGGCTTCTCTGAGCGCAGTGGCCCCGGCTATGCCTGCTCAAATATTGGAGACAAATACAGAGGGAGGAGGAGGGTGGAGGGGATTCTCCCCCTGCGGGCCTCACTGTCTGATGGCTGCTATCTCCATCCCCCCAAGCGGGCAGGAAGGGGTGTAGGGGGGGACATGTTGGAGGCCGACCCGGGCTCCCATCGGTGCGCCGGAGGTGGGATCAGCGCCGCGCCAACGCCGAGGAGGAGGTGACCTTGGAGAGACTCGTGGCTCTGCTTCTCCTTTTTGATGCTGGGATTGGTGTGAATTCTTTTTTGAGAGTCTATTCCTGCTCGTGTGTGTGTGTGTGGCTGTGTGTCGATCAGCCCCCCCCCCCCCCCCGCATCTCAAATAGAATTTATACATCCCGTACCCAGCAGAAAGAACACCGGCAAACTTTGATCTCCTACAGCGCCATGGCAACATGAGATCTTCCTTCCCCATACACCCAGAACCTCGTTGTGCCGGTTCGAACCAGAACGGCAAGGAGATCCCGATAAAAATATATGTAAATGACAACGCTGCCTTGAATATTGTTGGAAACCAAAAGCAGAGGGCGTCGCTCCAGCATGACGACTGACCCGCTTCACGGGATGTTGCGCGACATCTCGCTTCACAAAGCCCTCGTTTTTAATTTCCACACCCTTAATCCGATTCCTCGCCCAAGGTGGCCCCCCAACCTGCCGGAGATGGCGACTTAAACGCGCCGCGATCTGCTCCGTCTCCCTGAGCCGCCGGAAACAGAAACAAAAGCAACACACTGACCCAAATAGGGAAACACGAAAGCAGAAAGGACATTTGAGATCGGGGGTCCACATCATTACAATTACATCCTTTGATGCACAAGCTGGAGAAAGAAGACCCAGGGAGAATGAAAGTCATTCTAAAACAGGGGAAGCTAGGCGGGGTGTGTGGAGTGTGTGTGTGTGTGTGTGTGTGCGAGCGAGCGAGTGGATGGCCGACGTAATCACACGATGGTCACTAACGTCCTCCAATTGTTTCTACTTTTCTCTTCCACCATTCGCTGTTACGGTCACGATCCGGAACTACACTTCCTGCAGATGTTTCACATTAAAAGCCTCCAAGGAAAGGTGATTACGCACTTTGAGCTGTCGGCAGGTTTTTAAATGTGAGGCAGGGAGTGTTGAGTTTAATCGTCGGTACCTCCAGGGGTCCTGGGAGGGTACCGGGGGACATGAGAGGAATTATGATTTCATGAATGAATTATATGGATGGATTTTTTAGAGGCCTGTGAGTGTATCCCAACTTTTTGCGGGGGATTGCGAATGCTTAACGAAGCAATGTCTTCACTGGACTCGTCATTTTATGCTGCATAAGTCGTAACGTTTAATTTCTCCTCTCCATAAATTGCGTTCGAATTCTTTTTTTTTTGAGGAATCTTGGATTCATCCTGAGGCCTCTTGTGACGATCCAACACCCAGACTGGGCAGCGTCCCACAAAGGGCAATAACAAAGTCCTAGAACAAAGTCCTCCTCCTCTAAGTCATTCATGCTGTTGAACTCACTGAAAGTGACAGAGGTAGCTGTGTGAAGAATAAAAAAGGAGCCTCTTAAACTCAATGCTTTTGGCCCGGGCGACTCTGGACAACTACAAGGTCCATTTTAATAATCTCTGTATAATATGACGGCGCTTGTGAGATTCCTGCAGAGGTGTATAAATCGGTATATATGTTAATATATCTGGAACAGAGCATAAATACAAGAGATCCACCGAACACAACTGGATACTTTTAGAGTGAATATACCAAGCACAGTTGGAAAAGTTTTAATGTCGGTATTTCAAGGCAGAATTGTCAAATTGGCCATTTAGGTACATTTGGGTATCACCTGTCCCATTTTAAATGTTAACTGTCAAATGTAATCCTCATTTAGACTTCTATACGTTCAACCCCATTCAAAGAAAACCGTAACCCAGCTCAATGCCTTTAGCATGAGTGCAGTACCCCAACACCTCCACCAGGTGGAAACATGGACGGCTGAGGATAGGCTACTCGATGCTGGAGGAAGGCTGAATGAACACAGGAATCGACTCGTAAATGAAGCGTCCACTGTCAAATAAATCACCTTGCACCTTGAACCTTGAACCTTGGACACATCGGAGAGTTGATTTGCCTTCAAACACACATTTTAAATCACAAAACAGCAATGGTCAGATATCCCTTATGGTTTATGGCTTCATTGCATCTAGTTCAGTGTCACGTGATTGTGCGGGGGCGCATGGAGTAGCATCATAGCTGGCACCGTCATGCGGCTACTTACCGTTAGCTCGTTAGCATGTTTTTGCCGTGTCGCTCGTTTAGCTACCTGGTGTTGGATCGGTTACCATGAGCTTCTAGCCGAGCTTCTTCCCATGCTGTGTGTAAGAAGGAAATATAGTATGCGTTGCGTATTGTTTACTTGCCTGTCCACTTTCTCACCTCTGGATTGTTTGTGGTTGAAAGTAAAACATAAATAAATGAAATCCCAACTGAATGTCAGAAAGCTGCAGCGGGGGCTGTAGACTTGTCTTCAAGGCCTGGAAGGAAACTTTGTGTTAAATATGGTTTGCAGCTTGGAAAATCTCAGGGCATTTGTCACGTCTGCAGTCATTTAAATCAAACACCAAATACATAAAAGTCTACCAGAAATCAATTTCACCGACCATGAATTCTAAGCCAAACACCTTTTCGGTGGTGGAGTCATTCTTCTGGCGCTAACGGAGCCTTCTCGAGTATCGTATCACCCGCTGGTTGTTGCAACGCCCCCCACCCGGGAAGAGTGGTAGCCTAAACCCCGAACACCCGCGGAGGGCACGCTCAAAGAAGGTTTTTGGTGCACAGCGGGGGGGGGATATCGATTCCATCAGGCGGCCGTTAAAAGCTCAATCTCGCCTCCTTCCAGTCGCCGCTCGCCCGAATGGGAGATAAACATGTAAAAGATCCCTGAGCGTAAATTGAAGCGCGAGCGATTACGGCGGAACATTGACCGTCATTATTCACTCTCTCTCTTGGGCCGAGAGCCTTGGTGCCATCCCACAGGCGGCCAAATCTCCTGGCAATTCATCACACATTATCACCGCCAACCTCGGGAGTGTTGTGTTTATTCATCTCTGAAACGACCCTCTCTCACCTCTCCCGCGTCCTCTCCACCAGCGCCGGTGCCTCACCCTTGAAAGGAACGCCCTTGGAAGGTAAATAGTAGTGTGTGTGTGTGTGGGAGGGGGGTGCGTCATTAAATTCAGGACAAAACATCTTCAAGTGCTATGCAGTAAAGTTCCTCCCTTCTCAATAATAAAACTAACTTTATGAAACTGATCTTTGATGATTTTCGGCGTTCGCAGATTTTCGGCGGACGCACTCCGAGCTTCGAAAAAAACGTTCAATTCGGTCGTTTCTCATTATTTCATACACATCTGGATACACACACACACACACACACACACACACACAAATGTTTTCCTCCTTTGTGGCGCCTGAACTTATTTCATGCATTTGTGGGGCCACACACACACACACAAACACACACACGCACACACACACACACACACACTTGTTTTCTCCCTTTGTGGGGCCTGAATTTATGTTATGCATTTGTCGGCCACACACACACGCACCCACGCACACACACACACACACACACACACACACACACATACACACACTTGTTTTCCTCCTTTGTTCCTTTGTAGGGCCTGAATTTATTGTATGCATCTGTGGGGCCACACACACACACACATACACACACACACACACAAACATAGAGAGCTTTGGGGAGACAAGTCCATCTAAAAAAAATCCCATGGACTTCTGCGTATATGTCAGCCAGGGTGTGTTGACAGGATCAGATATCTTTTTGATGCTGCACACACAGCCGGGCAGAAGAAGATGACAGACGGACTCGATCGGGCATCAGGTGGAGTTTTGGTGACCGGTCTGGCAGCTGATGACTCACCATTCAGGAAAAAAGTGGTGCAACGGAGCCTGCGGGGTCGAAACAGCGGCTCGAACCAGACGATAGCGCCAAAAAAACAAACGCTGACCTTTTGAGCATAAAGATCCTTGAAGCTGATCAGCGGAGAATCGGCCCGGTGACCCGAAGGTGGAGGAGAGATGTAGCTGTAGCTGTAGCGCGGTAATCTTTTTATTTTGCGGCCATGTGATGCACAGAGTCGGGAACAGGATCATCCACCATGAAAAGAACATTATCTTTTAATTATTTTAAATTGAGCTCACGATATTTCACCTCGGCTCATAAGTCATAAAAATGACTCGGACTGCATTCGAGATTAAATCAACTTTACTGTTTCATGTAAAATGCTGTAGCACAGTAGATATAATCACATCTAATTTAAAGCCGAAGAAATTTCTGAAAGGGACATCGGAAGCCAAGCATCTTATTGCTTTCAACGGTGTGTGCCAGTTGAACTCATGTTTTACAGCGTGTGATGTTTATGGATTGTATCCATTTGCCTTTTGACAAAGTCCCACTCTCAAGATTAATTTAACCACAAACTATCTTTATCAGGGGAGCTCGACTCCATTATCGGCCGATGGCTCTGCAGCTCGTTTCACAACCGGGGTCCGTCTAGCTGAAAATGTCTTTAAAGTCAGTTAATGACTATTATTTTTTTAGACATTTTTTTATTAAGATCTATGCAGACATTCTTTTCTTTGGGCTAAAACTCTATGTTCCAGATTTTTGTTTATTTCTCTTCAGTAGCAAACATGAGCAATTTCATTGGATGTTAAGTGCCTGTTGGCTGAAGGGTTCTCTCTCAATACTGGAACAATTTCAAAAGACTCACACAAAATACGGTGAAATAGATCCCAGATTGAAAAATACTAAAGCTACAAAAACATAACACAACACATTTTCAACTGCATATCCGTTCCGCCTCATTATAAAGACCAGACTAATGTTGGTTCAATACAGAAACAAGTCTGATGATTCACTTGAACCGCAATGGGGTTTTGTTAGACTTAGACTTCAAGAGCATTTCATATTTCATCCTTCTTCAGATACGCAGTGTTGAGGTATCGGCATCATGAGAGGAGATATTGGTCCCTTGGTGGATTATTAATAATAAAAACAACATCCCGTGTGAAACGGCCAAGCAGCGCAATGTTTTGATGCGGTTCACTACCCTTCTCTCCAGCCACCTCTTCCAAATTTAGCTTTTTCTGCTCTTTTGGCAGAAACAGTTGTCTAGACTGCGTGTTCCTGCAGAGAGACCAATTTAAAAATACACCCCTGACACTTATGCATGCATCATTTTATAAGAACTGAACGATGGGCAATATATATCGCCGTAAATACTCCGGCTCAGTGGGTCAGCGCTGTCACTGTTGGTGCCGCCGTACGCTCGCCGCCAGCTCTTCCGCTCTGACTGAGGACTCCTGAACCCGTGCCAAGGCCGTAAGATATGGGCAACAACTGTTGTCCCTGTGCTGACCTACTGGCACGTCTCTTGGCATTGTGATTCTCTGGGCCGTCTCCTGTGGAGATTTATTTGATCTTTATGGCAGCTCTCACAGTTTATATACTGTGGCCCGAGACCAAACAGCAGATGAGGAGCTTGCTTTAGTGGAGCCGGTCGATCCGGCTCACCGGAAGTCCAAACATCAGGTGGATGACAGAAGTAGACATCTGTAGCTACTAAGTCTTAAAGGAGCAGTATGTGGCATTTAGAGGGATCCATAGGCAGTAAAGGAATATACTTGTCTATAATATAAGTATGTTTTATTTAGTGTGACATCAATGAGCCGTCTATATCTACACACTGTGATCCAGCTGCCGTGTTTCTACAGGAGCCCAGAACGGACAAACACCGAGACGCTTTAGGACACTGGCCCTTTAACTAGCTAACAAGTTTAAAACGGTGCACCCCCGCTTTGGTGAAACAACAGTCCCGTGATTAGCGCGAGCTGGAGAGGATTTACAAATATCTGGTGCGGCTCAATCCTGCGTGTTACAGTAGAAATGGTTTCAACGCGGCTGAACCCCTCTCCTGTCTGATGTTTCCGTTGCGCACACGCCGTCTAGCCCGATGCTCCACAAGCCTCCCGACTCCTGCCACTTAATGTAACCCCATTGATGGAGCTGAGAGCCAAGCAAATCCAAAGCCCCCCGTCGCAGCTCTGTTACCCTGAGTCTCTTTAGTCTTAATCTCACCAATAGGCAAACAGCCACCCATAAGCTAAGCTCCTACACCATGCAAAACTCTAAATTCATTCTGCCGCTTGTCTGTTATTATTTGTTGCTCCCTGTAAAGCCGTGGCTGCCACATTGTTTACCTGCTGCTGTGTCCTCCGAGCCTCCGGGGAATTATCTTATGTCCACATATATATATATATATATATATATATATATATATATATATATATATATATATATATATATACGGTGGCGCTATGTACTCTCCCGCGGGAGGTTAGCACCTGCTGTCAGTATATCAGCGAGGCGGAGACGGAGACAAGGCCGGGGACAGAGGCGAGGAAGGTGCTCCCATACATTAGCGGGCGAAAGCCAAGCTGCTTTTTTCACCTCCTCACACACTGACAGGTCCTTCCTTTCATCTGCCAAGGTTCAAGGAGAGGACGGAGCTGCTTTATGGGGCTTTGCACTTAAAACTACCAGCTCTGTCTTCCTAGTGGGACTACCCCCCACACACACACACACACACACACACACACATACACACACCACCCCACACAACCTCCTGGCCCAGTACACACCTCCCACAGCCATGCCGTTGCTCTTCCTCCATCTCCGTCTCCTTTCTGACGCTCTCTTTTGTTTCCTTTATGCATAATTCTTTTGATAGGCTGGGTGGCTTTTTTCCTCTTCACCTCCTGTGTGAGGGAGTGCTCTTCTTTTTTCTCTCTCTTTCTTGTCTTTGACTTCACTGCGTCCAGAGAGGCAATCCCTAGAGCTCTTCTTAGATATAAGGGGATAGGAAGAGGATTTCTGTGTCCATAGTATTCAGGTTATGTGTGTGTTTGTGTGTGTGTGTTTTCTCAAATGTGTGCTTGAAAAGACTGGATGAATGTGGCTTTGAAAAAAAAAAGTTTTTTGCTGGTAAATGCAGAAATGAATGTGTTTTTCTTTTCCCGGATTGCGCTCCGGCAACAGGGCTGGAGGTCACATGGCGAGCGCTTGTTCATTGTTGTGGCGGGCGCGCGGCGTGGGCGTGCCGCGCCGCCTCCCGCTCGCTCGTTTTGCGACAGCGGTGACCGAGAGAAAAAAGCAATAGACAGACAGCCGAGGAGGTGAATCGTAATTAAAGTTTTCGCTCTCGTTAAGTTGGTGACAGCTCGCGATCGATGGCCAGGGTCCGCCTCCGATACTAACGATCCAAAAAGACCGTTTGAATTTTCAGAGGATTGTGACCAGGAAGGGGTGAATTAATTAAGATACTTATGGCCCCAATTAATCAGGTCACTGAGAAACCTGCTGTAGGTGTACACAACTTACAAAGAATTACAGTACCGCTGTAACTCTTTGAGAAAATGCTGCAGCGATGTAAAACTCTAATTAGGAAGGGAGAGCTCCCTGGAGGGAACAACTGTATCCCCCTAGCATCTCTATTAATGTACTAGAAATAATGCTACCGTATGTACGTATAGGCTGCAGGTGAAATCCCCATCCTGACTGGTTATGCAATGCATGAAAACATGCATGTTGCCATATTACATGATGTAAAACTGTATTGAGCTCCTCTGCGCCGCAAACCAGAGCACCCGATTATCCTCGCTTACTGCGGTCCAGGCCGACGCACGACGATTCACCCCCCCCCCCCCCCGAAAGGACGGCCACGGCACGATGTGAGAGGCTGTGACACGGATCAATACGCCACAGAACTGCCTTGATTCTGCCCCCGAGTGGACATTTTCTTCGGCTCGGGAGGAATGGTGTAAAAAGATAAAAGTCTCGAAGCATTAAAGCGTATCTTTATTTTTTCCCTTCTTCTTTAAAATTCTTGCTTCAACAAGCGCTTCAAAGAAAGAAATCCTTGCATTGACAAAACGTCCCCCCCCCCCCCCCCCCCCTTGTCGAGAGAAATTTGTGCTCAGCCTGCGAGAGGAGCATGTTGATATTCGGCCACCTGCCCCAGGTCTGTTAACAAGGTGCCCGTGGCAACGATTGCCTGGCCATCAAAGTCTCCGCTGATAAGTTCCTCCTCCGAGAGCGAGAGAGAGAGAGAGAGAGAGAGAGAGAGCGAGAGAGAGAGAGAGTGAGAGAGGGAGAGAGCGAGAGAGAAAAAGAGAGAGCTCCGCGATTGAGTTCACTCCCGATCGCCTCCTAGCACTGCACATCCGAGATAAAACGCAGCAAAACGCAGCTTCACAACTAGCCTCACAACCGGCCTCACAACACAACCTCACAACACAACCTCACAACCGGCCTCACAACACAACCTCACAACCGGCCTCACAACACAACCTCACAACACAACCTCACAACACAACCTCACAACACAACCTCACAACCGGCCTCACAACACAACCTCACAACACGGCCTCACAACCTTCCTCACAACCTTCCTCACAACACGGCCTCACAACCTTCCTCACAACACGGCCTCACAACCTTCCTCACAACCTTCCTCACAACACAACCTCACAACCTTCCTCACAACACGGCCTCACAACCTTCCTCACAACACAACCTCACAACACAACCTCACAACGCCTCACAACACAACCTCACAACACAGCCTCACAACACAGCCTCACAACCGGCCTCACAACACAACCTCACAACACAACCTCACAACACAGCCTCACAACCGGCCTCACAACACAACCTCACAACACAACCTCACAACACGGCCTCACAACCGGCCTCACAACACAACCTCACAACACAACCTCACAACCGGCCTCACAACACAACCTCACAACACGGCCTCACAACACAACCTCACAACACAACCTCACAACACGGCCTCACAACACAACCTCACAACACAACCTCACAACACGGCCTCACAACACAACCTCACAACCGGCCTCACAACCTGCCTCACAACCGGCCTCACATCACAACCTCCCAACACGGCCTCACAACCTGCCTCACAACACAACCTCACAACACAACCTCACAACACAGCTCACAACCTCACACACAACCGCACAACCTCACAACACAACCTCACAACACAACCTCACAACACAACCTCACAACACGGCCTCACAACCGGCCTCACAACACAACCTCACAACACGGCCTCACAACACAACCTCACAACACAACCTCACAACACAGCCTCACAACACAACCTCACAACACAGCCTCACAACACAACCTCACAACACAACCTCACAATACAACCTCACAACACAACCTCACAACCGGCCTCACAACACAACCTCACAACACAACCTCACAACACGGCCTCACAACACGGCCTCACAACACAGCCTCACAACACAACCTCACAACACAGCCTCACAACACAACCTCACAACACAACCTCACAATACAACCTCACAACACAGCCTCACAACCGGCCTTACGACTAGCCTCACAACACAACCTCACAACACAACCTCACAACACAGCCTCACAACACAACCTCACAACACAACCTCACAACACAGCCTCACAACACAACCTCACAACACAGCCTCACAACACAACCTCACAACACAGCCTCACAACCGGCCTTACGACTAGCCTCACAACATGGCCTAACAACCTTTGTCACAACACAACCTCACATCACAGCCTCAAAGCCGGCCTCCATGATCTTAATGCATAACTCATTCTGTAAATCTCGTGTCGCCCCGTGGTCTTTTCCTAACTCCAGCAGGGCTTCATCCCATTCGTCTCATTTTACGATCAGACGACTGGATGTGTATATACGCCCCAATTACCGCCGTTGAGATGATAGCCGCGAGACACCTGTCACTTCCGATGTGCCAAGGCCGAGGAAGGAGATGGGCTGATTGATCGGAGCCTCAGAGAGCACGCGGGGTGAGGGACGCAGTGACAGGCCTGTGATTGACACAGATGAGGGAAAGGAAAAGGAGGATCGGAGCAAGTGGCGGTTAGAGGACAGGGTACTAAAACAAGGGCCGGTTAAAGAGAGTGGTTAGAGGGAGATTTAAGGAGGTGGAGGGGCCCGAGGATGAGACAGGTGGTGAGTGGGAGAGGTGGGAGAAGAGAACGCGGAGGAAGAGTGGATCATCGCTTTCCTTTTTTCTCCGTCACTGTTCATCAAAAGGTTTTGTACTTGGTGAACGAGGGACTGTGAAAGAGAGAGAGAAAGAAGAGGCTGAGGACGTTGAGGAAAATGCTGTAAAAGTATTCCAGGAGGAACGTCCCAACTTCAGTCACGCCGCAGCGAATGTGCTGACAGGGTCTGTCTGCGACTCGCCGCGCCGCACCGGACCCGATCAAACCAGAACTACTTAACCCAGAGCACAGAGTGGCTCGATGTATAAATATTACATAGTTTTACAGCGAAGTTAACGTGAAGAGCACTATTCAACGTGTAGAACCAGTTCCATTATTCTCCCTGTGGCTCTAAGCCGTGTTGAGTTTCCTCTGAACATCAACACAGCTGCAAACAACTGTTAGCTAGGTAAAGATCTCGTTGGGGATCGTCGATCCGAGCAAAGAATAAAGTGCGTGACCTCTTTCGATTCATTTGACATCGGCGAGGCCGAACCCGACCGGGTCGTCAGGGAAACCCTGTCGTGATCTGGAGTCAGCGTTTCTCAATCAGCGTACTTGTGCGTCCTTTCCTCTACTTGTGTCCTTTCCTCTACTTGTGTCCTCGTGGACTCGTGAAACGTCATCAGTCTCAGCCCAATGTTCACTTTCAAAGTTCGCTTCTCGCTAATCACGGTCAAAATGCCCGGATGTGACTTGATCCTCCCACTTTACCCAGGATGCATCAGAGGAGACTTGTGCGTACTCTGGCCAGCATATATCCCAGAATGCATTTCACCAGCAACCAGAAACAGTAGCGGAGGAGAAAATAAACTCCTGATAGTTGACTTTTTATAAATACTACTGTTGTTGAGTGTAATGTTTTGTTTATTTGACTGTAAAAAATTTTTTACAGTGAATAATTGGAGTAAACTCAGGAGCAAGAACAGCTGATGTGGGGACGTCATCAAGTCAGCTGCTGGTCCAATCGCAGAAAGACCGTCCTCCCGTTGTCCTGTCTTCCCTTTGTCCCGTCCTCCCGTCCTCCGGAGTCTGGACTCCCAAGACCAGACTCTAAGAGAGCACAAGTCTGGAGTCGTGTACTTTGAATTAAGAAACGCCGTCTGTCTCGTTTTGTGTCTTATTTTGAAGTCCTCATGTCGTCTGTCTCCCTGTGATTGTCCGCCCTGGTCCTGATTGGTCCCTCCTGTGTGATTGCTGGCCCCGCCCTCATTGTGTCCACCTGTGTCCCGTTCCCCGTTGTCCAATCACCTTCACCGTGCCTGTGTATGTAAACCCCGTTCGTCTCGTTCCCCGTGTGGCTTCGTACCGTTTGGTTTGCGTTTTGTCGTCCTGTCTAGTTTGTGGAATTAAATATTGGTTTGGAAGTTATGCCGGCTTTTGGCTCCTCTCTCGCTGCGACATCCGTGACACCACATGACAAGCGCAGATGATGAATGATATTGAGTTGCGTTATGGGAAATGGATCCAGTATTTTGAGCTTGAGCCAATGCGAGGGACACATGTATGTATTCAAGTCCTCTAACGTGATAGAAGTACTGCAGTGCCCCTTTACATTTCTTTTGAATTTCTTATTTCACATTCCTGCCTTTTTTCTGCACACGGCAATAACAATCAAATTGCATATCTGGCACATCGCCACATTATTAATGCGTGAGACGTGTAGGCGGAGGTTACTGAAATACTATGAGCTTATCTGGATACGAGCACACTGATTGATACCTGACATTTTGATACAGGCGTGGGATTTCCATTTGAGGCTCGAGTGCACGACAAGTCGGGCGCGTGTCGGGCCGAGGACCCTCCAACAGCACTCGAGGCGCATCTGCAGCTTGTGTGCTTGTTTTGGGGGATTCTGCCTGATCAAAGCACAATATTAATCCTGCTAATTAATCAGTCTTTAAAGTGAAATGAAGCAAGCTGGTCCCCTTTCTTGCGCTGCAGTCCAAAGAAGAAGAAAAAAAGAAAATCGGTGACAGTTGTTTCCATTAATAGCCGCTCGGAGTGTTTTTCTCTCACAGTGTTACGCTATCTTTTCCCATGTAAGATGATAACTTTGTCACCTTCTATCTAATAGATGTGAGAAAAACACTTGGGTCATTATGGAGGTATAAACGGATGTGTGTTCCGGGCCCACAAAGCCCCTCTGCGCTTATGAAAATTGTCCTGCGTTGTCCTGCCTGCCCGTCTAACGACGCTCCACTTTTAATTAACGCGGTGCAATGATTACAGTTTTGACTTAATTATCTTTATCTTTTATTCTCAGGGTGTCCAAACCTCCGTGGGAAACTGAATGAGACGCCGCGCGAGAGGAGTGGGGAAGAAACCAGCAGAGAAAAGAGAGAGAGAGAGGCCTGGTGTGATATAAGGAGTGACTGACACTTGCCCTCCAGCTCCAGTGTGAAGGGCACCGGAATGAGAGAGTGAGAGGCGGGGCATGAAAAGAGGGAAAGCAGGAGAGAGAATGAAGACAACCGGAAAACAAGACCTGCCTCACAGCAAACCTCGCTCAAATTAGGACATCTCGCCCCAAAAGACACGATGATTACAAGAAACCTGCTGCTGCTGGTGTCCCTGTGCCTGTGGGAGGGGCTCGCGGGAGTCGCCTCGGCCAGTAAGATCGTACGGAGGAGAGGAGTGGGCGGATCGCACGCGCCTAAGCTAGGGGAGAGCAGAGCGGCGGGCCAATGGGACGCCGGCGTGGACGCCAACGCCAACGCCAACGCCAACGCGATGCCCGTGGCGACTCTTAGGAACCTGATTACTCACGAGCAGGCGGCGGACCCCGCCTCGTTCCTTCTGCCGAAAAGGTTGCAGAGTCATGGCGCTCCTCCGGCGGCGAACAAGGAGAGGAAAGCGTTCAAGCCCAAGCGCGAGGTCGACTCCGTCAGTCGCAAAGAAGGGACTTTGCGCATTTCAGGTAGCGACAAGGAGGAGGTCAAGAAAGTTAAGAACAACACCAAGAACGCCGAGACTCCCACCAGGACGGGAAGGCCCGAGAAGACGTTCGCGATCCGCCGCAAACCAGATCTGCACGGCAACAAAACCCGGTTCAAACCGGGCTCCAGATCCAGGACCAGACCCGATGCGAGTGTAAACGCCGCAGGCGTGCCGGGGAAGGGATTCGTCATCGATTCGAACCGGAAGCTGAACCTCACCGGCGGCTACGGGCTTCTGAAGCTGCTGTCGAAAGACAACCTCGTGAGGATCGTCAACTCCCAAATGCAGAGCGCTCCCGGCCTGAGCTTCCCCAGCAAGGGAAGCCGGAGCAGGAAGAGAGATTTGATCGACGTTAACCGCGGACACTCGGAAGCTCGGCGAGTGCCGAGACAAGACGCGGCCGTCACTCTGCCTCACGCTGGATTTGATAACCAGACCGCGGTTCCTGATTTAAGCGCGGTCACCTCCCCGGATCTCAATCCAGACAATCGGATTAATCCACTCGGTGAAGTGGAGCCGGCTTTAAGCAAAGGCCAGGGCGACTCGGGGAGGCGTGTCGGCGGAAGCGGGAGCAAAGGCCTCGTGGTCGGTCTCGGCCCCGAGAGAGACGTAACGATCAGCCAGACAGAACCGCCGTTTCCATCGGCAAAACTTCCCCCGCCGCACGCTCCCTCTGAAACGAATGATTCTCCGCAGTCGGCGCTGACAGGGCAACCCCTGGGAGTCGGACCGGGGAGCGGAGCGGCGGATCTCCGCGGAGACCGATTACCGGAGTCCGTTCTCTACGCTCAAACGGAACCCGGCACGGCTCGGCGCCCGGCAGGCGAAGACGAGCGACCCGTCAACGGCAGTCGCGTCCTGAGGCTCCGCCCTTCTCCCGACGACAAAGACGGCGACGTGCAAGTTTCCGAGGAGGGGAGGGGCCTCGTGTTCGAGGAAGCCGAGTCGGAGGAGGAGGAGAAGGAGGAGGAGGAGGCGCGCGATCGCACGGAAGCGACGGGGCCGCGCTCTCGCACCAGGAGGAGCTGGATCTGGAACCAGTTCTTTGTCATCGAAGAATACGCCGGGCCTGAACCCGTGCTCATCGGACGGGTAAGGACACAGAGCGACTGCCATGTATCATTCACGAGGGTCGTGAACCATTTCATGAATATGTAAGACTTTTACAAGTCTCCTACTTATTCAACCTTGGGTCTTTCTCTCGTCTCACACACAAGGTGCTTAGCATAATTCAACCCCACAGTCGCGCCCACAGGATCTGTTGTGTGTGTGTGTGTGTGTGTGTGTGTGTGTGTATTCCAGGTAGCAGTTAAACTTCGGTGAAAGAATCGCTCGATGAGGCGCAACAGAAGCCCAAAATCCCCCCTCCGCCCACGGGGTGACCGATCCGCCCCCACCAGTTGGAAATTGACATATCCTGGAGAATTAATGGCTTTACGTTCTCCCCTCCGCCATTGATCCTCACCCCGCGGCGGAGAGGAAGAGTAGTCCGAGCGTTCCCTCATCTCCCTGTAGGTCAGAGCCGTCGGCTCCCCTCTCTCACGGTCAGAGGTCTGCAAGGTCCCGCTAATGCTTATTCCGTTCGGACTGATTTACACGCGCTCTGACAGGATTTATCGTCGCCCCCCGGCGCAACACACACACATGGGCTCGGAGTCCTATTGCTTCGCTCCGTAATTTATTAGAGCCATTGACTGGGCCCGTCTCGCCCCCAGCGCCCCGACGCCACGCTCCTCCCTTCCTTCTGAAGGGAGCGAGCAGACGAGGGCGGAGGGGGTCACGCGCACCGGGCAGAAGGCCGCCGCTCCCCTGCCCCGTAATGGCCGCCCTCTCGGGGTCCTCGGCGTGCGGCGTCTGTCTCGGCGCCCAGCTGTGGTGAAGTGAGCTAACGTATGAGGCTGTGTGGCCAGTTTGCTGAGCAAATGAATAGTGTAAGGTATTCTGAAACTGGAGACTTCGCAGATGGTGGAAAACCGGCTTCCGGATGCGCGTGAATTAAGTTATCCACATTTAATGGCAAGAAGTGTAAAACAAACAATCAAAGCTCACGGCCGTGGTCTTCCTCAGCCTTCCAGCCTCGGGCGATACATAGAAGAGGGCGATTCGTCTTTTTCCGGAAGTTTTGTCACTCGTATTTTCACAATAAAATTCCTGTCTATTATTTCCAGTATTAAAGTCACCTTCACAATAAAAGTCCTTTGTTATTGTAAGTCACGTCACGGATTTCAACCGGCTTCGTCGATCTATAAAACTAAGATACAGTCACTCTCATGAACATACATTAATTCTTGCATAGATTAAACATTACTCCTATGCTTCATAATACATTAATAACGATATCAATATTCTCCCTAATATTTTCTATTATAATATTTTTCTATATGTATACATTTAAAACATAAGACCTCTGCAGATGTTATCAAAATAAACTATTACCACCTAACAATAGTAATAGCAATCCCTGTGCGACCGCTGCAGCCTGCAGGTGGTGAGGAGCTTCGGCTCAGAAGGGGGCGGGGTTTCACAACAACAAAAAAGCTCCAAAATGCTTTTTATGTTTTAATATCCAGGTGCGCAGACGGTTAGCCCACATTTAATTCAACTATTTTCGCCTCTGACTGATGACGGCTCGGAGCTGAAATGCTATGAAGCGCCGCGGCGAAGGAGCGAGAGCCGGCGATCCGGGGTGCAGATGGCCCGGCGTGTAAAGCCATTAGTGCCAATCTGCTGTGTCAAGCAGGTATTTGTGCCAAGACATTGTATGGCACTCAAGGAGGGAACACGGCCAGGCCACACACATGCCCATATGATAGGGCTGACACTTGGAGTGCACCCAGACCACTATTGTGACTGTATGTGTGTGTGTATGTGTGTGTGTGTGTGTGTTTGTGTGTGTGTGTGCAAGAGATGTGCATGATTAGGACCCTACCGTATGAGACAGTGACGGCACACATGAATAATGCTCTTATAGATCTTAATACGCTTATGAATTTTTTATCCCCCCCGCTCGGCTCCGGCGCCGCGGTGCTATAGGTAGAGGGATCAATGCGGACATGTTGCCGGTTGCCTCTTCTTTCAGGGGCCTGATTGTGCTTCAATGGAGAGAGAGAGAGAGAGAGAGAGAGAGCGAGAGAGAGCGAGCATTGCTGCTTCTTCTTCTTCTTCTTCTTCTTCTTCTTCTTCTTCTTCTTCTTCTTCTTCTTCTTCTTCTTCTTCTTCTTCATACTGTTATTTCAGACTCAAGGTCCAGATAGTATAACAAATAAAAAAATAGAATAAAATACATACAACATTACAAGTAAAATACATAGAACTATAAATATACACAGACAGCTGCACCAATGTCTCCCCAGCTGGGATCGGCAGCGCGTAGAATTAATTTAATGTTTGATCAAACCGATGATCTCATTTTCAGAGTCATCAACCCGGCACATGCATTTATACATACGACTTCTTCTTCTTCTTCTTCTTCTTCTTCTTCTTCTTCTTCTTCTTCTTCTTCTTCTTCTTCTTGTTCTTGTTCTTGTTCTTGTTCTTCTTCTTCCCTCCTCCTCCTCTTCTTCGTCTTCTTCTCTCCTCCTCTTCTTCTTCTTCTTCTTCTTCTTTCCTCCTCCTCTCCTCCTCTTCTTCTTCTTCCCTCCTCCTCCTCTCCTCCTCTTTTTCTTCTTCTTCCCTCCTCCTCCTCTTCTTCTTCTTCGTCTTTCCTCCTCCTCTCCTCCTCCTCCTCTTCTTCTTCTCTCCTCCTCCTCTTCATCTTTTTCTTCTTCTTCTTCTTCCCTCCTCCCCCTCCTCCTCCTCTTCTTCTTCTTCTTCTTCTTCTTCCCTCCTCCTCCTCTTCTTCGTCTTCTTCTCTCCTCCTCTTCTTCTTCTCTCCTCCTCTTCTTCTTCTTCTTCTTCTTTCCTCCTCCTCTCCTCCACTTCTTCTTCCCTCCTCTCCTCCTCTTTTTCTTCTTCTTCCCTCCTCCTCCTCTTCTTCTTCTTCGTCTTCTTCTTCTTTCCTCCTCCTCTCCTCCTCTTCTTCTTCTTCCCTCCTCCTCCTCTCCTCCTCTTTTTCTTCTTCTTCCCTCCTCCTCCTCTTCTTCTTCTTCGTCTTTCCTCCTCCTCTCCTCCTCCTCCTCTTCTTCTTCTCTCCTCCTCCTCTTCATCTTTTTCTTCTTCTTCTTCTTCCCTCTTCCGCCTCCTCCTCCTCTTCTTCTTCTTCTTCTTCTTCTTCTTCTTCTTCTTCTTCTTCTTCTTCTTCTTCTTCTTCTTCTTCTTCCCTCCTCCTCCTCTTCTTCTTTCCTCCTCCTCTCCGCCTCCTCTTCTTCTTCTTCTTCTCCTCCTCCTCCTCCTCCATCCTGTGATCTTGGGACGGTTCAGTCTGGATCAATCTCTCTGAAGCCGGAAGCGAGAGCCAGGGCTCTAATTTGTGATGTCAATGAGAGACAAAGGCGCTGCTGCTGCTGCCAGAGGGATGTGGGCCGACTGTACGGCCACGGTGACACACCACGGGTCGTATGTGAATGGATGTTTAGAAGCCTTTTTGTTGGAAGCGCTATATAAAAAAAGAAAGGAGAACAGCTGGTATTGAATCTAAAAGAGGCGGCCAATTGAGACGCCAGCTGTCCGATCTCGAGGTCGTTGGAGTGGCCTTTGCGGTCTCTCGACGCCATCAGAGATCTACGTTTCTGTGTTCATGAAATATCTCCATTTCAGTTCAAAAAGCTCTCTCTCTCTCTCCCTCCACGCACATTTCCCCTCGCAGATGATGCCACGTTACTATATTTTCTCACGCTGAAGTTGTCCTCGCCCCGTGATGATTGGGAATTTAATTGATGCCGTCACATGGTCCGTAAAAAAAAGAAAAGAAATGGGGTTTCAAGTGATTGCAGAGGCAGTGTAAAGAAAAAAGAAACACGTGATTTTTCTTCTCGAGGAGAAAAAAGGCGCCTCAGCAGAGCTGGGATTAGGAAGAGGAAAAAAAGGGAAAAGGAGAAGAAAAAAAACATCACTTTCTGATTAGCTTTTCTTCCTCTTTTCCTCTTGAAATGCAAACTCCCTAACACCTCGCGTGGGGAGGCAACGTGACATATATACAGTAGTCTCTCTCTCTCTCAGCCCTACCTGCACGTGGGCGATCGGGCAGCAGGTGAAATCGTTGTTGCAAAAGGAAACAAACCGGGGCGACGGTCATTAGCAGATCGTGAACATCGGCACGAACACACTCGATGCTTAGTTAGTGAAATACGCCCGAATCACACGAATAACAGTGTGGCGCTCGCGCTGCATACATGACTACACGCGTGACTCGTGATGAAGCGCATACCCGAAGGTATACGGCGATCCACTCCGGATTGTGCTGAATCATTCCTTCACGAGTCGCTGCTGGAAAATTGCTCTGCAAAAGGCGGTTGAAGGATTGCTGCAGCCCGGAGGCCTCTGGAAAAGCGAATGACACAGTTATTGACCGCTCCCTGCCCGCGCTGTCGTGCGGCGCCCGCGGGCCGCAGCGTGCGCACGCGGGGGGATATCGACGGCGTGATGAAAAAGGGAGGCGAGGAAGTTGAAGTGCCTGTGTGCACGTGGCGGGTTTTCTTTAATGACAGCCGAGCCCCTTTTAGTCATATTAGCACGACGACACTGACTCCTTTCATTCACGCGTCGAGCTGCTTCTACTTGATGATGCATATTTCATGTCACAGGAAGGGAATATTTTAGCTATTTTTTTTATTTTTTTTACATATTTTTATTGTTATCTTTTCCACAATGCACAAACAAACACAAGACAGAACAAAACAAAACAAAAGGCACAACAAAACAACGTATAGGCATAGAGATATCAATATCACTAGCATTTTTTTGTTACGTGTTACTGACTGTTCCTGAACAGAGAACCAAACAATAACAATAGAAGATGACATATATGCATATGCACAAATAGATACATATATTAACCGACAAATGGAATGCTCCAACGTTCCTTAAATGTGACTTGTGAGAGAGAAAAATAAAAGCCATTATTTTACATTAATTTCTACGCTGTAGTTCTGTAGACTTCAGTATTACAATTAAACCGTGGCAAGGTATCAACTGACAGCTGTTTAATTATCGTCAGGCAATCGGTGGCCACCCGTATGCCTTTAAGGACACGTCGCAGACAATACTTTAGCTCTCTCCGCCCGAGGATGTTCACGAAGAGAAATTGCTGCTGTTACTTCCCTCCGATCAGAGAGTGACACATAAACACACCACCAAAATCTGATCTGACACAAACACATCACAAAAGACCGAAAATCATGTACGGCCCGCTTTAAAGTCAGAACACGAGACGGATAAAAGAAGTCCTTTATGAGACTGGAGAGAGAGAGAGAGAGACAAGAAGTGTGAGATGGGACCAACAACTTTAATCACACACACACACACCTCCTGACAAGGAACTCATCAATAATGATAAGAAAGAGGAAAAAAAAGCTCATTTCACTGCGAGCGGCGCTGTGTTTTTTTCCGCGTGCCTCCACTCATACTCCCCGTAGACATCATTTAGCCTCAGGATTCGTGCACAGCAGGGGTGAGACAGCAATTAGAGGAGTGACTACAGCGATGGAGGGAGGGAAGAGAGAGAGGGAGATAACAAGACAGAAGAGAGAGAGATTACCGTCCAGGGTGAAGAAGGGATGACGCGGAAACAAATGGGGTTGAACCTTAGAGATAGTGTGCAGCGAGAGGTGTGGAAAGAAAGAGAGGGGGGGGGGGTGATATGTTTTTAAGGGCACCGGTAATGGCGTGTGGATAGACGGAGCGGAGGAGGGGGAAAGAAGAGTGAGAGTGGTGGAAAGTGAGGAAAGGTTAATAGCTTACAACTTGGCGGAAGGGGGAGCAACGTGTTAGGCAGTTTACGAAGAAGAAAAAAAAAGAAGAGAGATGGGGGGATACGGAGGAGGGAGAGAGATCGAACACGTTTCTGGAGATGACCTCTCGGCTCGAGATACGAGGCCCGAGGCCCGAGGCCGGGGAGAGGAAGAGAGGGTTATGAAAAGAGGCAGCAGGGAATGGGTGAGGGGGGGGGATATGAGAGAGAGAGAGAGAGAGAGAGAGAGAGAGAGAGAGAGAGAGAGAGAGAGAGATAGAGAGAGAGAGGATGGAGGGAGCGGTCTCCGCGGAGGCCGCATTCAAATCTGTGGAGGAAAGAATAGACGGGATGACAGAGGGAATGAGGCTATAGGAAGGAGAAAAGAGGAGATAGTGTGGAGTCTATTAAAGATGGAATTCAAAGGAAACACAGCCTGCCTTTCTCTTCTTTGCTTTCAATCTCCCGTCTCTCTTTACAGCCGCGTTTCATCTCCGGATAATGTCGAACAAATCAGCGGAGCGAGCATCTGAATTTAAAGTATCGTTCTTCCCCCCGATGTGAGGATATCTCTGAGAGTATATGAGCTGCTTCAAAATACATCCACATCAATTTTGAATTTAATATAAGAAATGTAGATAACCCTGAACATTCGGGTTAGTGTCTGTGTGCGACTTTACATTACAGTTCAGTCCAAAATCTAAAATACATAGTTGTCCTCTTACCTGTAATTGATTTATGAATCTCCAGATGTTCTTTCCTCCATTATTATGAGGCTTGCGATGCTAAAAAAGAAAATGCTTCTGATAATCTCGTCTTTTTTGCAGAAAACATGCGGCGTCAGCTTTATTTTAAGCCATAAAATCAACTGTATGTTGTCTAAAATAGGTCTTATTACAAAGTATTTTTTAACAACAAAGTCGTTTAAAGATATAACCTGAGTAAATAAAGGAGCAAGTTGTGTTCAAACGATCTTGGATCATTCTTCATCTCCAGTCTCCTATAACACGTTTGTTACGGTTGGAAACGAGTAATGTCAAGCTTTAGATCACAGGTGTCAAACTAAAGGTCCGGGGGCCGAAACCGGCCCGCCAGGTCATTTTATATGGCCCCTGACAGATTGAAAGACACATGATCTTTTCTTTTTTAAATTTTTTTATTATAAGACAAAAGACAATACACCTAGAGGACGACGAAAACAATGGACATAACATCATAAAGTCAGAAAAGAAGAGAAAAAGAGAAAATAGAAACAAAGAAAAAAATAATAATAATAAAGAAAGAATAACGATCACCTTTTCTTAAATAAATGTTTTTAAAAAATCCTATACTTTTATTTTGAAAGTTTAAATTAAACAAGTTTATGTTATAATATTAAAGGAATGTTCTTATGTACACCAGGCCCGGGGTGGGTAATCGGGAGAATCGGGAGAGTTCCCGGTGGGCCGCTTCACTTCTGGGCCGGTCGCAAATTTTATTTGTTGACAGTTGTAACTTGTCACGTTAGTCCATCTTCTCTTAAAGTGGGCTACACACGTTCGGCATTCTGACACCGCAGACTCTGCATGGGTTGTACCACGCGAGGAAGTTCACCCCTCCCAAATAACAGAGTTGGTTCGGTCCTTAGCCGGCTTTTCCAAAAAGTTTTCTCAGCTACGGATAGCTGGGCCGATGGGAAGTCAGTGGCAACTGGTAAAGAGAGACAAAGGCCTAATGATTAGCAACATAACTATTTGGCTAACGTTGTAGCCTTGATTAATATCATTGTAGCGTTGTCAACCTATTCCCAAGCAAAATATTAAATTGAATTAAAATATTAGCCTTTTTATATCACCCAAAATATGGCGAAATTTTGATATATAATTTTGATATATAATATTGATATTGATATTAAAGTATGCAGTAATATGACTTAATTTTTCTTTGTAGCTTCGGAGCTGCAGATAAGACAGTCTCCTGCTGAAAATGATGAGCCCGACATTTACAATGAGGAGGCCATGACTACAGGGACAGGTAGAGAGGATAACAGAGGAAACAATATGAATTAAAGTAACAAGTTATAAAAGAGCTACAGGATAGTAAGAGCTGAACTGTTGCTTCATTTATCCAATTTCCACTACCATGAAAAAAGTGGGCTGGTCTTGAGCCTAAAACTCCCGGGCTGAAAAGTGGTCCCACTCCGGCCCTGATGTACACTATTTCTACACTCCAATAAACAATAATTAAATGCAAAGAGAGTTATTTAACTATATCTTTAGGTGTAGTTTATACAGTTTCAGGTACACTGGCCCTTTAAGAGGCAGCCATGAAGTGGCCCACTGTGAAAATGAGTTTGACACCCCAGCTTTAGCTGCACGACAGTAGAGTAGAGGCTGCTGGGAAGTCACTGTGAGCCTGTGGGAGGAGCCAGTAACCATCTCACTCACGTACTTGGGGGGGGGGGGGGTTAGGCAATCCGAGCATACCTCACAGAGCATGAAGCCCTCCAGTCATGTATGAATAGGGATCAATATCCAATGTATTCATTTCCATTTCTATTACAAGTGGAAGACATTTAGTTGCATCATCATCATGGGATATTGGTGATATAACTTCTGAAAGGTGGATGTGGACGATGGATTCTTCTTGTTCAGCTTATTGCATTTGAAAGGAGAGCAGACATATGGATATGACCCTTCTGGTGAAGGGGAGCTATTTCTGACTCATTTTGGTTATTTTATTTTAGGTGTTCATTTCCAACAGGCTATCAGGCTTTAACTCGTCAAGGTTAGCCGTGTCAATGGGTGCAGTAATATGCGAAGAGGCCGCGCGGCAGTCAGAGGCGGGATTATGCACGGCCCCGCGCGACCCCTTTGACCCTGAGCTAATGCGTATGCGTCGGCCCAGACCGTGCACTCTTCTCCCCGTGGCCCCCGAAGGAGGCCGTGAGTCAGGGAGCGAAGGGCGGGGTGAGAGAGGAGGAGCAGAGGAGGCTGAAGATGAGGGAGCGTCACATGACAGGAGGAGAGAGAGAGCAATGTGTCATGTGATGTCGCAGCCAGAGTGGAGCATGTATATAAACCTACAGCTCATCAACCGATCTGAGATCAGTTCTTCTGCTGCTCGCTCGGATCTGAACGGAAGCTTATAAATACTTTCCGGTTACCAGTGGATGAACGTTGTGGTGTGTGGAGGTTTTCTAACAAATCTCAGCTTGAAATCATCAAAGTATTAAATTAAAATATGAATACTTGCTTTAATTAGCGTGGTGTGCTCCCATGTTAACATGAAAGCTGGTTAATTAGGTGGTTGGGTAAGCTTCTGAGCTTTAGTTTTTTTGGACAGGATTCCTAGTTGGAAATATAAATATGGCAACAAAGCAACATGGTTATGATGATGAGGCATTGTGTTTTCGGGATGTCCATAACACGGTCATGGACACAATATCTCAAACGCCTGCAGGGAATTAAATGACATCTGGTACTAACATCCTGAACTGATTAAAATTGAGTAAGAACACGTTTTGGGCTCAAATTAAAAGAATTTATTGAGTTTATTTATGAATTATGCAGATACCACATTTACAGGGTGATACAGACATAAAGTAAACAAACTATTGAATGACGTTGAACCTGCTCGTGTCCACAGCAAAGCAGCGCTGTAGAAAGATAACCAAATTATAAGATGGATAAGAGTTGAGGTCTAAAGCTTCTTTCAGGTAAACAATTCAAATTGAAAAAATAAAAACATGCTTGGCAGTAATATTGTGTTCACCATCTTCATATAGCATTGTTAGCTAGCGGAAAGGCAGTTTCGGCCATTGAAACGTAGCTCGAAACATTCAATTTACTTTATTTAGCTCGAGACAACAGTATTCCTTGTAAAACTAAATAACATTGGTTGCCATGTTAAAACGTTTTCTTAAAAAAAAAGAAGCTGATTTATGTTTGTTATGGTTAACTTGTAGTTTCTGCGGCTCGTCAGTCTGTCGGCATCGTTCAGTTGGTTTATGAGAGCGTTTCTTATTTTAAACCAGCTGCTGGAAACGATGATTAAAGCTACGAGAGTGAACCAAACAGCGACTCTGTGAAGCCAAAATAATGAGCACCGCAACCCTCCGTAGACCGGAGTTATCTCATTCTTTGTACACATTAAATATTAGAGCAGCGTTAAGCTTTTCTATAACGTTCTTACAAACACCAATTACTTGATGCCCTTGAAGACTTTTCTGTCGCGCTTCGGCTAGCAGCTGGCGTGGGATGCCACCGAGAGAGGGAGGGCGCCACAGAGCGGATGGCGAGGTCACAGGTCAGGGGGAAAGAGGTCAGAGGTGGGGGGGGGGGAATCGGTGAAAGGTGGCGTCCGATGGGGAGGGGGGTGAGGAGAAGATCTTCTCTTCAACTTGCTGACAAACGCAGCCACAAAAGTGTAAATATTTAAATGCAACAGGCACACACACACACACACACACACACACACACACGCTGAGATAATTAAACTAAAGTGGCACGCAGCATTAATAAAGCATAACGTATACACTCGCCAATTTTTTTTTAACACTATATGTTCCGTAATAATATATTACAAGATGTAATATCTGTAAGGCCTATTTCATCCTACATGGGATCACAGCCTAAAAACAATACGTACATTTTCTGGCAAAAAGCCCGATAAGCAGTCGTACCTCCTCTTCTGGAGGATGGAGCGAAATAATGAAAAAAGATAAACGGTGCTCGAAAATCTCTTTCATGATCGCACATTGCTCTTTGTCCTTTGCACACACACACACACACACACACACATACACGCATACACACGCACACGCACACAGGCTTTTGGCCGCCGCTGGTAAAAGCCATTCTTCTTGGCAGTGGCACGCGGTGGCATATATGTGGGCGATTTGCCCTTTAAATGTACAGCAGTGAGTTAAGCCTCCAGTGGCCTTTCCCGAGCTTGTCTCCTTCGGCTAGAAATGTGAGTTTGAAGTATACACCACCAGAGCAGAGCACTGAAGCAATAAAACACAAAAACAATCGCCCGGACGAGCCGCCGCCGACACACACGCGCACACACACAGGCGCACACGCTGCCTCTAATACGTCGGCTGATTATGATAATCAAAAGCCTGATTTGCATACTCTGAGGCTAAAAGCACAGTTCTGCCCTGAATAATGTATCGCGGGAAGGAAACAGTGGAGAGATGCATCGAACAGCTCATTGTGCGAAAGGAAAAGACTAATAATGATGAATAATGAATGTTCTATTAGGGTATGTGTGTGTGTGTGTGTGTGTGTGTGTGTGTGTGTGTGTGTGTGTGTGTGTGTGTGTGTGTGTGTGTGTGTGTGTGTGTGTGTGTGACAGATGCGGTCCGCGTGTTGAAGTGAAGGCCACCCGGCGAGCCCTCCGGAGACGGACTGAATTAGATCACATAGGGCAACATGTCAGCCGTATCACAGAGGCAGCGATGCCGGATCGATGGACGATCAATGATCAATTATTAGCTCGTAGCATTCAAGCCACGTCTCAGACAGGAGGCCGTCTTCAATAACAGACGGACATTTCACTGTGGGGAAGAATACAAGGGAATCACACACACACACACACACATGTAGACACACAGACACACAAATACACACACACACACACGCTTGTAGACACACAGACACACACACACAGACACATAAACAGACAGACACACATGCACACACAGATACACACACATACATACACATAAACAGACACAGACGCAGACACACATGCACACACGGATACACACACAGACACACACACATACACATAAACAGACATACACAGACTCAGACACACATGCACACACGGATACACACACAGACACACACATAGACACACACACACATGCAGACACACACAGACACACACACACACACACACGCACACAGATACATACACAGAAACAGGACACACGCACGCAGACACACACGGACACACACAGACACATACAGACACACACAGACACACACAGACACACACAGACACATACAGACACACATGGACACATACAGACACACACAGACACATACAGACACACGCAGACACATACAGACACACACAGACACACACAGACACACGCAGACACACACGGACACATACAGACACACACAGACACACACAGACACACATGGACACACACAGACACACACAGACACACATGGACACATACAGACACACACAGACACACACAGACACACACAGACACACATGGACACACAGACACACACAGACACACACAGACACACACAGACACACACGGACACACACAGACACACACAGACACACATGGACACACAGACACACACAGACACACACAGACACACACAGACACACACAGACACACACAGACACACACGTGCACGGTCGTGATTCATGGCTCAGACGTGGTTCCGACCGTGCAGGTGACGTGTTCTGACCTCACAAGAGGCCTTCAGGGCCCTCGGGGCCCTCGGGGCTCCTGTGAGTTTCCTCACAGCCGAGCGCGTCGCCATAATTGGAAGGCAATGTTTTAGTTGCGTGTGCGTGAATTGATTAGAGGGGAGAGGCGAGCAGCCATTTGCACGCGCGCTCGTGTGTGTCGCACCTGCCAGAAACACAATTTGCATGCTCTGTTTTTCTTTATGTGGTTTTGATGCTTTGTCTTCGGGACGCTCGGCGCGCCGCGACACGCGTCTCGTTGCTGGGAGCGTGGTGAATTCATCGAGTCGAAAGGAGAGCCCGGGTTTTATTCTCATAGTTTTGGGGGCGTGATTTCTATCCGTTATGCTAATATTATAGTGTAAGTGTGTAAATAAAGATTAGGATGTAAATAAAACAACGGGGTTATGTTGGTAATAAATCTCGTTGAGCTAACTACGGCAGGCGCAGATGGTAAGAGTTGGACCCGTGAGGGGGGTCTTCACCAAACCTGCACAATTACAGCTCAAGCACGACGTACAATTCGTGGAATCCCCCCCGCTACGCGCGAAGTGGCCCTCTAACCCGGCCGACGGCTTCCGGACGTTTTTCTGTGGCGTTTGCAAGCCTTCAAATGAGGTAATATGCATAATATGCATGCGTTCTGTGCAAATGAGCCTCGTCACAAAGATCAGCGCTAACAGCTACGGAGCAATTACAGTGAAACCATGTGACTGAAGCGCACTGACGGATATCCAACCCTCTAAATATGGGTTGCAAAGGCTAATTTTTGTAAGACATTATTTCACGGGTGTGTAATTTCTAAATAAGTAATATCTCCGAAATAATCAAGTAATTTAATAGCAATTATAGGAACAATATAATAACAGTGTTGATTTGGTTCAAATGAAACAATCCAACTGATTGTGAGTGTGAGAAGTAATGAGTGTAAAAAGAGACGCAAACGTATTCCCTCTAAAGGTGCGTTCACACCTAAAGAAAAACTATTTTTCGTGTCGCCCAAAACTCGTGAGTTTACTCGCTCGACCGTTCACCGTGTTCACGCCATAAGGGTCGAGACGCTCCGCGAGGGGCGGGGCTTATCTCCGTGTCTAGCTTCCGTAAAGACCGTTATCATCTCCTTCATCCACCACGGAATAACTAACCACTAGTTCTACTTTATACTTGTTGTGGACGTCCCACACACTAACGCCCTCGTGTTTGGGTTCATGACATCACCCGTAGGCTCACTCAGCTCGGTCACGTTCACCGTTAAAGTTACTGTTACGCCTGAAAGACTTCCGCTTCCAGCGCTACGAGAGCGGAATTCAAGAGATGATTGGCCCGAGATGCGAGATGACCGGCTGATAGCTGTAATATTTCAACTCGGGCCGAAAATTGTGTCGCTGTAAACGCATCGCTGTAAACGCATCGCTGTAAACGCATCGCTGTAAACGCATCGCTGTAAACGCATCGCTGTAAACGCATCGCTGTAAACGCATCGCTGTAAACGCATCGCTCACATCGCATCGCCCCAAATGCGCCGCCCGGGAAAATATTGCGTCTATCACAGCCACACGCATCTGTACGTTGACTTTTCATTGGATTCGGTCGCGCGATTTTTTTTCTCGCTTTTGGTGTGAACTCACCTTTAATGATCACTGATGACCCACGAGAGATGAAGCAGTCGCCCCCTAGTGGCCGGTTTAGACCAATGGGAGGTCAGTTTAAAACATAAAGAATAAAACCTTACAGAGCATCCTGTCGTCGCACGCACATACACACACACACACACACACATATATATGACTCAGAGAGATAATTAAATGATGGTTAAGCTGTGTTTCTTTTAAGACTTTTTTTTTATCCATTAAGGCTCAGCCTCTCTCTCAACCTCAGTCATTTAACATCACCTGTTAAATACCAACCGCACCGCCGCACTTAATCCCACCGTTGAACCTGAGAGCCATCGCAGGAGCCTATAATACCCCGGTGTCCACACACCTGCTTGGTTCAGATATGTGTGTGTGTCTCTCTCTCTCTCTCTCTTTCAATTGCTTCTCCAGATTGGAGGAAGAGAGAGAGAGAGAGAGAGAGAGAGAGAAAGAGAGGAAGAGAGAGGGAGGATCTCAGCCGGCCCAGAGAGTTGTTGACTTTAATTACTGGTCTCCGTGTAGATGTTGGCCTCGGCGTTGCGCTCTGCTCTATTAACCGCCCCACACTGCCTGACCTGGTCTCAAATCTCTCTTCTCTCTCCAGGTTAGGCGCTGATGCTTGCACTCCTCACAGCCACACACACACACACACACACACACACACACACACACAGAAAGGCAGACTCTTAGTCACGCCTTGGCTCCTTGTCCACTCCTTGTGCAATGGGTGTTCCAAGTGGAGGTCCAGCTAGGGCAGAAAGAGACTCAGAGTCATTACACCTCTTTCTTTAAATCTATTGGCCATCACACACACGTACACACACACTCTCACAAACACACACACTGGGAAAGAGTGTTGATAAAATGGTCACGTATTGTATAAGACACGCATGTACACACAAACACTTGCTCATACCCTCAAGCTCAACTAATGATACCTCAGCCACGAGGTGCGGTTTCATTTCAAACTCTCTGAACTCTTTTGGGCCCTGTCCCAAATTAAATATTTGCTGTCGTTTCCCCTGAACGGCCTCCATTTTTCTTCAGACACCTCTCTGAATCGGTGGGCCAGCTCCAAATCAATCGGCTGACCCGCTCCCTCAACCCCTCCGCCCCGCTCGACACCCCCTGGCCGATATGAACGATCTGGCTCGGTCCCGGCCCGAGGCGACACCACCGCCCCCGCCTTCCTGTGCAATTTGCCCGGCCGGTGAGCTTGTGGTTGTCCGAAAGTGCCGCTTCTTTTTGAAGTCCCCACAAAGACGATGAATAGCTTCCCCGACACCTATTCCTGCCTCGCGCGCCGGCAGGAATAGAGCCTCGCGGGGCCCCGCCGGCGCCGCTGCCGCTGTTGCGCCCCGATCGGCGTTTCAAGTGAGCCGGCAGTCGACTTTCAACCGTTTGTAATTTCTCCTGCTCCTATAACCTCGCCTCCCTTTTTCTTTCTCATGCAAGCACAGCGACCACACACACACACAGACACACACACACACACACACACACACACACTTGCTGGATTTAGTGGGGGAAGACATCCACATTCATTTAGCTAATGCAGCACCGTGGAAAAAACCCACATTTTCCAGTTTTTTATTAATGATTTATTGTGCAGCAGAAATGTGAAATTGTGTATATGGGGTATTAGTTATTTAAATGATTTAGAGGTTGGCGGAGAGTACTTTTCCTGCTCGCTTCATGATTTATGGTTATTGCAAAAATGTGAAATTGAGTATATGAGTATAAGCATATTACCTTATGATAATATAAGTAATTTAAGGGATTTAGGAGTCTGGGGAGGCTGGGTGTTTCATACACAACCGGCGCCAGGGAAAATGGAAATGGCAGCTTATCATCCTGAAATCACTCTCCAAGCTGAGGTGACACATCAGTAAATTTGGCTTATGTGGCCGGTGGCTTCATATTGTTTGGCTCTTAATATATTTGATGGCATATCAGCGGGATATGAAATGCGGGAGTTATGAGTTGTAATATTATTCAAGTTAAGCAGATGTGAAATATGGCGACATCCAGTTGTTGGTACTGTATAATATCGTTTGGGTATTCTTGCACACTGACAGGCTGCTGAAGGATATTCCTCTGCAGCCACACGGCATCCACAGCCATCGGATCTCTATGTTTCCCTTATTCTTCTTTCCTATTAATCCAGGAGGAGCCCGATAAGGGTGAGAGGTCAGCCTTAAATGGATTTGGTTTCCTTCGGCTGGGCTCCCACGGCCCAGAATGACTCGGAGCTGTGCTTTCAATCAGCGCTGGCCACCACTCACCATGGTATTGATGGCCGGGGCTTCATTAAGAAGCTCGTTAAGTCCCCTCGTTAAGCCGCAGGGCCGTTAAGACTTTGATTGTTAATGGCTCTTCCTAAAGAAGAGGGAGGGAACCAGGCTCCCGTGGTGGTCCTGCCCAGTCGGGTGTTTTGGCCAATTGGCCCTAGTTGCTTGCCTCAGAAGATGGAGGATGAGAGCGAGTCTAAACTCAGCATATGCTCAAGTGAAGTACTTTTCAGTGAACCCTTTGTGACCCGAGCTGCAGCGGCACACACTTGATTCAGTAGCTAAACACTGTGGACCTATACAGGTGGCAAACAAACAAACAAACAAAGCAAGCCAATCTGATTATGATGGTAAAACATGAGTTAATAGCTTACCCGCATGTAGCCGAGACACCATTGGCCCATTATCGGCAGTGCGGTGCTCTCAGGCGTTCAAGCTCACACAGTTTTACTCTGCCCAGCAATGATTGTCCATTTCCTCGTGTCATTTAGAAATACAGCGAAAATTGAGGCATAGAGCAGTTTGCCTTCGCACCACTGCGCCTGCCTTGTTTGTCATTTGTTTACTGACTTCACTATGAATGGTACACCGATTTCTCTTTGATGGAATATAGATACACTGGATTTGAATTTATAGAGTTGGTCTTAATTGCGCCATACAGCCTTGTGCCTTGGCACAGTTCTGGTGGGTGATCACCTTAACATGCGGTACAAATAGAGGTTTAATGAGTTACAGATAGGGTTAGTAAACTTTAGTAACTAGCAAGAGTACCGAATCCAACTGGAAACCCAGCTCAATGTTTTGCAAACTCCTGTTCAAATAAAGCAGCCATCAGCAGAAGCTCCACAAGCCGCTAAGTCTGGTAAGAAAGTCGCCAAGACTGACAGCCGGTCCCTTCAGGCCTGTCCCCAAAGCCACTCCCCCCAGATTATCATTTTGACTGCAAACATATAAAAATGAGTGATAACCGCAAACACAGCTATTGTTAGTACCCACAGACGTGAGTTAGGCGAAGAGCAATGAGAAAACGGGAAGGTAGGTAGACCAGAAGGTAGGTAGACCAGAAGGTAGGTAGACCAGAAGGTAGGTAGACCAGAAGGTAGGTAGACAGGAAGGTAGGTAGACCAGAAGATAGGTAGACCAGAAGGTAGGTAGACCAGAAGGCAGGTGGACAGGAAGGTAGGTAGACCAGAAGGTAGGTAGACAGGAAGGTAGGTAGACAGGAAGGTAGGTAGACACAAGGGTAGGTAGACAGGAAGGTAGGTAAACAGGAAGGTCGGTAGACACAAGGGTAGGTAGACAGGAAGGTAGGTAAACAGGAAGGTCGGTAGACAGGAAGGTTGGTAGACACAAGGGTAGGTAGACATGGAGGTAGGTGTGTGTGGGCAGGTATACAAATATAGTGAGCAGCTGATTATGTGATGAACAGCATGTGCAGCCGGCTGCAGCTGCTGGAGCGGCCTTTTTTCATGCAAAGGAATGAGCCATTGTTAATATTTACCCTTGAGCTTCTTTTGCTATCACAAGTCAAAATGTCTGCTGGGAAAAAGCTAAATAAATACCTATAATACACCTAAGGACAAGAGTGTTTGAAATGGCAACCATTGCAAATCGGCCAAAAGAAATAGGGTGCCAAAATAAAGTAAGACGCTGATGTTGACATCACAAGTCTATATTGAGAAAAGTTAATTCGCTGCTCAAAACCAGGGAGCTCAAGGCGTCTGCACCGCGGACAAAAATACAATGTACAGACGTCAAGGGAACACGTTCAAAGCCTCTGCATCATAATCATAAAGCCGTCCACTCTGGCGGTGTGCTCAGTGTGTTACACCAGAATACTTAAATACAATGTTTCCTCAGCAGAGCTCACACTGTACTGTCTGAACACACAAGCGTATCAAGAACACACGCACAGATGTGCTCCTCCAGGAGTGGTTCAGGTTAAGTTTCTGTGGACGTTTAGATTATTTTCTTCGCCCCCATTTGTTGCCACTGGCCCCAGCTGTTTCTCTAAAGCTTGCGCAGCAAATTCTGAAGCCCACGTGGGAGCGAGGAGTTTGGTATCGGCAGTCAAAGCTTTCAGGCGACGCATCGCGCGGTCGCTCACGGCCTCAACAGCTCCTTGGGCGACCGGCAGAGCTAGCACGAACACGCTAGTCAAAGCTAACACCCTCGGGTCAACGTTAAAGACATTACATGAGAACAACAAAAGGTTGTTTACTAGTTTCCTAAGTGCACAACAGCTCCCATACGACAGCCTCCGTGTTGGCCGGAGGGCTTTCAGATTCCCCACTTGGCGTTGCCGTCAAAATAAAGGAATACTTTGAAGGTGAAGCCTCGTTTAACTTCTGACTTCTTTTTTTTCCCGACTTCCCGACAGTCTGAACTTATGATTGCTTTCCCCGCTATAAACAACCTTTGTCAACGCCCGTACTCATCGTTTACCCCCCGGGAAGCTGGCGTATCTTTGCCATTCTCCTCCCCCCTGCCCCCCCCCCCTCCACCCTCCAACCCTTGAAAAAAAAGGCAATCCTCAAAGTAAATGAAAATTTCGATTCACAGTATCCATTCTCATTTCGTTTTAGCAGATGTGCTTAGCTGTTGCCATGCAACAATGCTCTCCTGAGCTAACGCACCCAACCCTCTGCTGCTCTTCTCCCCCCCCACCCCGTCTCAAGTCCCAATGTCACACTTTCCTGCAAGCTTTTTTCTTCTTTTTTCTTCGGTCACGGTTGCTATTCGATCCGCGGAGAGTCGGGGTAATGAGATTGAATCTCGATGTGCCGCCGGCGCATCCCGCTGGCGCGTCTCCCTCGCCGTGGACGGAGGACGGTGTGGAGAGATCCCCGATATCACCTCCGCATGAGAGGGCCCCCCCCAGTCGCTCCGCTGACCAGCCGTCCCGCTGGGCGCTGATCCAATAAAGCCCAACACAAGACTGGGATCGATACAGCATGTGCTCCATCCCATGCTCCCCTGCGCCATCCCTCATACACACCTATTAGGCAGGGAATAATTGATTGGCCCGCTGTTCGTTATGCCTTTGATTTGGTGCTTTCATTAAATGGCCGGGGCGCGGCATGTGAGCGGACTAGTAAAGCTCTCGCCGTCCACAGCTGCCCCGGGAAGTGAATGGAGGCTTTAAGAGCGGGCGGGTAGAGTAAGTGTTGTGGATATCATGGTGATCAAGGGGATGGTTCATAACTGCTCATACTGCAGGAGACGAGACACAGCACTGAGGGGAGGAAAGTGTCAGAGAGAGAGAGAGAGAGAGAGAGAGAGAGAGAGGTATTGTGTCTGTCTTCCTCTGTTTAAATGTATTATATCCTGGAGGCATGCCGAGTATAATCTGCTGGGTTGGTCCTCAGTGCCTGTCTCGAAAAAAACTTCATTTCAAACTAGTGTTTATTCCTGTTTTTGTCTCTCCCCCCTTTGCCCTCTTCCCCTTCACATATTTTCCACTTCCTTTTTTCCCTTCCTTTCCATCTTTCCTTTTCATTTATCTCTTCGCCCTCCTCTCCCCCAGCTCCACACCGACATGGACAGGAACGACGGACGCACCAAATACGTCCTGCGAGGCGAGGGCGCCGGCTCGGTCTTCGTGATCGACGAGAAGACGGGCAACATCCACGTCACCAAGCCACTGGACCGCGAGGAGAAGGACGAGTACCGCCTCATCGCCACGTCCACCGACAGGCAGACGGACCGCGCCCTGGAGCCCTCGTCGCAGTTCATCATCCGGGTGCAGGACATCAACGACAACCCGCCCATCTTTGACGACGGCCCCTACATCGCCACCGTGCCGGAGATGGCAAACATAGGTGGGTGGGCAGGGGAGGAGAGAGTGTTCCTTGTTTGAGAAATACGTTTAACACTGGGTTATAGTCTAGAACAGGGGTCGGGAGCCATATATGGCTCTTTCGGTGACGGCATATGGCTCCCAGACAATTTTGAGTTGAGAAAAAAAAGAAGTCTCCGCCTGCCCCCTCTTTGTTCTTTTATTAGACTAAACATCTGTTATTGATCGTCTCCACAGCGGCACGTCATTCTGTCTCTACGTGTCGCGTTAACACTTCTCGGCGCGCCGCAGAGCTCCGATGCCGGCGTATGTGCGCGCATCGTGGGCGGGGCAAAGAGAAAGTCCCCCCCCCCCCCCCCCCCATAGCATCATGCAGCACCAGAAGTCTCATTAAAAGCAAGACATATTTCATTTATTATACGTTAAAAATACTATATGCTCTATAATGCTTTCAATGAAATATATTTAGAAATATTTGGCTTTTATGGCTCTCCCAGTCAAAAAGGTTCCTGACCCCTGGTCTAGAGAAATAAATACAAACACTGGAAAAAAATATGTCATGAATTCAACTTTAAACATCACATCAGTTTAAGTTAGATTAAGTAAAACAAAAAAAACATTTCTCTTTTTTCTCTTTTTATTTTTATTTAAATTGCTCGATTTTTATTTAAATGTGACAATTTATTCCAGTGGCACTTTTCTGTCATAATGCCACTTTCCATGGCAGTGGTTTGTCACCGGGGTCATTTCTGCTCATCAGTTCCTCGGTGAGGGAGGAAACTGGTTTGACTCTAACTTCCTGTTGGCTTCAAAATAAAAGTGTTTACCCTGCAGCACCCTATACAACTGATAACAATGACTGTACCACTAAACATGTACACAAATGATTTCCTACTTACTTATTTTCCTACTACTCTATTATGTATTACTCTGTATACGTATTTACAGCTCAGTGCCCTTTGGCACAGCGGAGAACACATGTTCCCGTTTCAGATCGTTTGTAATACCTGAACGTCCTGAATTGAATTCTTGTAGGTAACCTGGTTTTGTGGACGAGCAGCCCGAAGCTGTCCCCTAATACGATCACCTGAGCCGTCGGCCGGGATCCGACTCGCTCGGCCGTCCACAGAAACACAATTTGTTGCATCACATGAATAAATTGCCGTCGCAACGCCATCTGCCACCCGGGCGGCGCGTGAGCGGTGACATTGCTCATTCCAGATAGAAAGGTGATTACGCTTAATCTCTCTCCCCCGGATGACAACGCGGAGCCCCCCCCCCCCCCCTTTCCCCTCCCCCGTTATTAGCCTTTGACCAGGTTAACCTTGAGCAGAGCTGAACACGATGTATCATGACGGCTGTCCTGCATTCGGAGAGGTTGCTCGTTTTGTCTGACGGATCAAAAGTTGTCCTTCAGGTGCATTTTTTCATCTCGTCTTTCTCTCCGTCCTTTTTGTTGTTGTTGCGCGATTCAGTAATGAAAGCACAAAGAAAATCATCTTAATGTCTGGGGTGAGAACTTATCTTGATTGTGCTTTTTTTTGGGTCACAAACTGAGGCTGTAGGCTTTTTATTAGGTTTCTGTTTAATCAGAATAAAGCACCGCCCCCCTTGACCACGGCTATACAACGCTCTTTGTTATGTCTGTCACATTCCTCTTATTCCTATTTAACAGCTTTATATAATAAGCAGTCTGTCAATTCTGCATAAATAACAATGTATCTCACGCTGAGAAGAATTTGAAAATATATCAATTATCGACTGCTAAGCAACAGCTGCGGTCGACTCGGCGCTTTACTGCACCTCCGTGAGATGAGCTGCAATGTAAACAGTTATTATAGAAGAAGCACTTTGAGGGTGACATGAAGTAATATTTGAAATCCAATGTCAATATGAGGTTTTTGACAGCTGCGGCTCTACAGCTGTTGTGCGCTCCTCGGCTTCCAGCAGCAATCTCTTTCTGTTTGGCTCGGCGCCTCGTGAGAAACCCGCCGCGCCGGGCCGACACGCGGGGAGCCGAGCGAGGGCGTTCCTACGAGTGAAGAGTCCGAACGCTCCGACTCGGAGATGAAAATAATTCCTGCCTTTTGATTGACTGCTCTCCAAAAGTTATTGCTTTTTAATTGGTGCCGCGTTCACGGGCGAGAAGCAGCGATCCGTACGAGTGCTCCCCGCATGTCACAAAATAGATATAAAACAGGAGCGAGCGCGATGAGAAGTTCAGAGTTATTCAAATGTCTCTTTTTTTAAACCAACATTATTTAAAGGATCAACTCACATTCAAAAAGAGTTCCCCGGAAACAAGTTCTATTCTCAACCAGTGTCTCGCTATGAGAGTGTGGCCTACGCTAACACACACACACACAATACACAACACACAACACACAACACACAACACACAATACAGAACACACAATACACAATACAGAACACACAATACACAATACAATAAAAAAAATACAATACAATACACAATGCAATACACAATACAATAAATAATACACAATACAATAAATAATACACAATACAATACACAATGCAATACACAATATGATACACAATACAGTATCCAATACCCAATACACAATATGATACACACTTCAATACACAATGCAATACGCAATACATTACATTACATTACATTACATGTCATTTAGCAGACGCTTTTATCCAAAGCGACTTACAATAAGTGCATTTATTCTAGAGTACAAACTAAGAACAACAAGAATACAGAAAGTAACATTTCCTCAACATAGTCGAGCTACAAAAGTACCATAATAAGAGATATTTACTGTAAGTGCCACTGAAGTGCACATCTATGTTTTAATCCAGATATAGTCGGAAAACGTGCGTTTTCAGTTTCCGGCGGAAGCTGTAGAGACTTTCTGCTCGTTCCACCAATCAGGAGCCAGGACAGCAAACAGTCTGGATTTCGAGTGATTAGCTCGAGGTGCAGGAGTCACAAGTCGGTTGGCTGTTGCCGAGCGGAGCGAACGTGCCGGGGTGTAGGTTGTGACCACATCCCGGATGTAGACGGGGCCCGAGCAGCGGACGCTTCTCCACTGGTAACCAGTGATAAGAGCGGAGGAGCGGAGTGGTGTGGGTGAATTTCGGGAGGCGGAAGACCAGTCGAGCAGCTGTATTCTGGATGAGCTGCAGAGGTCGAATGACCTTAGCAGGTAGACCTGCCAGGAGGGAGTTACAGTAGTCGAGGCGTGAAACGACCAGAGCCTGGACCAGAACCGGTGCCGCCTTCTGAGTAAGAAGAGGACGTGTTCTCCTGATGTTGTGCAGATGTACCTACAGGAGCGGGTTTTCGCAGTGATGTTGGCCGTCAGGGAGAGTTGACTGTCAAGTGTCACCACGAGGTTCCTGGTAATCGGGGTTGCGGCTAACACAGAGTTGTTGAAGGTGGTAGTCAGGTCGTGGGTGGGAGAGCCTTTCCCTGAAAGGAAAAATAGTTCAGTTGGTCAGGGTTGATCTTCAGGTGGTGTGCAGACATCCACTGAGAGATGTCGGTCAGACAGGCAGAGATTTGCGCCGCCACCTGTGTTTCGGACGGTGGGAACGAGAAGATCAGTTGGGTGTCATCAGAATGAATGACAGAGCCGAGAGAATTAGTGTAAAGAGAGAAGAGGAGGGGACCCAGGACGGAGCCTTGAGGGACCCCAGTAGTGAGAGGACAAGGATCAGATACAGATCCTCTCCAAGTTACCCGGTAAGGTCTAAAGGTCCTGAAGAGAAGAGATAAGGATCTGGTGGTTCACTGTGTCAAATGCTGCAGAAAGGTCTAGAAGGATAAGGACAGAGGAGAGAGGGGCTGCTCTAGCAGTGTGAAGTTGCTCAAAAACAGCAAGGAGGGCAGTCTCAGTTGAGTGGCCGGCCCTGAATCCCTACTGGGGGAATACACAATACAATACACAATATGATACATAATACAATACACAATACAATACACAATACCATACACACTCCTCATGGCCAAAAGCACAGCGAGGTGTGTGGAACGTTCGTCTGTTGTCAGTCGGCTCCATCGGCTCCAGACCCTCCAACCCAGCGTGAAGCTGCTGGTGAACGTGAAGGAGAAGCTGTTGGTACCACATCTGTTTTAGGGACATAAAACCCAAACATCCTGTTAACGTGTGAGGATCACAGCTTTAAAACTTTATAATGCATGTTCTGTCTGTTTTCTGTGATATAAGCCCCGCCCCCTACGCGTCCATCTGTTTCCCTCGTCCTCCTCAGGGAGACACGCAGACGCGGCCCGTCGTCTCGCCGTTTACCACCTGTGCGTTCTCACGTCTTTCACGCCTCGCGTCAACGCCTCGGTCGACCCGCCGCACGACAGCTCCCGCTCCTCTTCGTCACTTAAAGCGACGTGGCAGCGCTCCGACCGCAGCAGGTGGGCGCATAACCGGAAGGACGTGGTCGGTCGAGTAAAAAAACAACAACAAGATGAGGCGGCGCCATCGCGATCGATTCTTCTCTTTCGTCTCACCGGCGATTTGTCCCACGATGCCGAGTCTGAACTGCGTCCCCTTCCACGTTCTCCGGGGCTCGGAGTTCTCTCCAGGTGGGAATTCATTTGCCCAAAAATGAAATGTCCTGACACGTCCCAGATGTTCTCTCCGTCCGGGTTCTCCACCGATATCGCATTCGACACGCGCCGCGCGGCCGGCGCACGCCTGCAGCAATCCCCCTAAATCAGAGCACTTAATATGCGGAGACAGTTTAACCTGCTCCAGGGGTAGAGAACCAGCGGCGCGGCGGGGGGGGGGGGGGGGGGCACGGGACACGCGTTGTCTCGGCCGTACGGCGTAGCAACGCCGGCCCCCGGGTTCCCATCGGGAGGAGGCCCTCGGTGATGTCACCAGCTGGATGGGCGTGAGCTTCTACGAACGGAGGCCGCTCACGCCGAAAGTCTCCTACTGAATTTGTCGTGAAATCAAATGACACATCGTGAATTTTTTAAATATTTTTAAAATTTCTTGGAGCACTCGACTCTGTCGGGGGGCGGGAGGGTCAGCCGGCGCCGTTCCATTTTATTTCTCTTTTTGGCATGAAATTGCAATCTACGTTTCCGCCTGCTGCTCGGACCAGACACACACACACACACACACACACACACACACGCACACACACACACACACACACACATATACACACTCTCTTCAAAACGCCCCTAAAATCCAACTCGGATGCGGCGAATAGAATTTAAATGCCAAGCAGGGAGATTTGGCAACGTGTTAGATTAACGAGCGTTTTTTTAATAACACTGTCACCACAGCTGCTCGTTGGATTTATGAGGTATTTCCCTTTTTGTTGATTAAATACCTGTAGACATGATCCAGTGCGTCTGCGTTCGCTAATTCAAACGATGGGGAGCTCGTAATTTAGCGCCAGCCGAGCATTTTATGTTACGATGCTCGTAACACGGTTATTATTATGGGGAGTTCCCAAGTTATGAAATCAGGCAAATGGTTAAAACTACTTTGTTTGTCTCAGTCTGCCGTCGTGGCTCGATGCAAATGCTCTAACTAAGTGAAAACAATGCATTTAATCATTTGGGCGCAAAAAAAAAAAATGGCCCAGGTCGTAGAAGTAGAAACTCGTATTGTATTGTACTACATAATCTTTCTATTAGTGATGCTTGCATTCATATTGGAGCCGTGTGCACCGAGTGGAGTGGTCTCCTCTCGCCTCATTAGGAAGCTGCCGGGCGCTTTTCTACACGGGATGAGGAACCCCCCCCCTCCTCCACCTGCGAGTAATCTACTCCGCCCACCAGTCTCGTATTCACCCCCCCCGTCCCGTCCCCCAGCCTCCTCCGTGGTCACACCCGCCTGCTCCGGCAGCCCGTTTCAGGGAGCAGAGGAGCCCTCGGAGGAGAAGCGCTGTCACCGCGGCAACGTATTCAAAATGAAGGAATTCAGCCACCACGACCAGCGGATAAGTGGCTTTCTGAAACCCATCAAAAAGTATATTCTGGATACTTCAGTCGATATAAGTCTACGACACATCTGAGGGTACAGTTTGGAAACGCCTGCTTTAGCGCTGTTTCCTGTTTCCTGTTTCCTGTTTCCTGTTTCCTGTTGATATCTAGCCGTCCATTAATCAGATTGTGTTTACACCCCCGGAGAAAACCACAATACATCAACGACATTCATGACAACAGAGAGATAATGATGAGAATCAGACTCAGAATCAGCCTTATTGGCCATGTGTCTGTGTGCACATACGTGGAATTTACAAATAACAGTATAAACATAAATGAAGACATTGAAGACAACAGAATAGCAACATGATTTATGTGTGTTTTTATTTTTGTCTGATTGTCCGTACAGTTGCTTGTGATGCTGTTGTGTCATTTTTATTTATTAGTTGTTGCTTTTAAGTTCTCTGATGTAACTTGTAATAACTTAACATAAAATGATTGGAAGGAAGATTAGCAGCATGTAACATCAGAAATGGCCTTTAACATTTTTTTATTTTACATGGAAAAATACTTACAAATATAATGAAACGATGCCCTACTTTTAAAAGTAATCTGTGTCCCTGCCACGGACACAGTGACCTGATCATCCCGCTCTGAGGGGAGGCCGTGTACAGGGCTTGGAATAGGAATGAAATGAGAGGTAAGAACAGAGATGTTTTCCAGGGAGATGCTGGAGTGACAATAACTGCCTGAGATTGTAATTCTGAGCATGGCTGCCGAGTGCCTGTAGGAAACCGTTTGCATGTAGAAAAGTACTCTAATCTCCATTTGAATTGCGCTGCTACCGTTGCAAATGGGTTCTCCTCCTCCTCCTCCTCCGAGGAGCACTCTCACTGGGAGAATTGCTTTCTGAGAAAACTTTTGAGTTTGACAGAAAAGACGCTTGTATTTTTAAAAATAGTTTATTTATAACTCACCCTCTAAACCGAGGTCACTTTGCCACAGTTCAGCCGAGGTCAACATGAAGGGGGGAGGGGGAGCACTTTTTAGTTACCCCCCCCCCCCACACACACACACACACACACACACACACACACACACGCAATAGCTTGAATTGGTGCCTGCAAAAGGTTTTGGTGTTGGTTTCAATCGACTGGTTATAAACATCCAGCCTGATGTGTATCTGGGAGAGTTAAAGTTTAACCATACATACATATATATATATATATATATATATATATATATATATTCCTTTTCCCCCGAGAGGACAGACGTCTTAACACCCGTTCCAGATGGATGCGTGTCGGTGCGAGTGTTGGATCCCCTGTGGGTGTGTGGCGGTGTTGGGGGCTGCATACCAATCGGGTTGCCTCTCCCCCTTGCTTACTTGTTGCATCAACCTTTAGCGTCACGCCGTTTGATCCCTAAGTCTGATTCCTTTATTCTCTCTTTGTACGTCTGTCTCCTTATCTACAGACTACCCCCCCCCCCCTTCTGCACTTATCCACACAATATCTCTCCAAAAAGAAAACAAATAATGGGATTCAATGACACAGTTTTGAAGCTGGTTTGGTAAAGGAGCACTTTGCAGATTGTTCTGTAATAGCTTTATGTTTGTTCTTTTTTTCAAGCTGGTAAGAAATAGAGAAAGAAATCCAAACTGAGCTCGGATTAAAAGCAGTGGGACGTCTGAAAGCAACATTATAGTGCAGGTGAGCTCGCCCGCCAATCAAGGTGACTGTGGAAGAAGAAAAACTCTGGAAAACTAGAAGAATCTCACTGGAGTAGAATTTGAAAAGTTTTACCAGCACATGTTCTTGGTTAAGACCCAAAACTCAAAAAATCCTTTAATTTAGTCACTTTTGCAGTGTGGTACAGAGGAGTCTCTCTCTCTCTCTCTCTCTCTCTCTCTGTATCTCTCTCTTTCTCTCTCACACACACCCTCCACCTATCTTCCCCATAGTGACACCGTCAAGGCTTTAATCAGAAATAAAGTAGCAGCTGTCCCACCAATCCCCTCCTTCATTTCCCATCCTGTCGATCTCCAGTCCCACTGGGGGAGTGTTTGCACTGTAATGTAGTCGTATACATGTATGAAACGTGTTTACTGTATTTAGTATATATATTTATTCACTTCCCCCACTCATTCACGCCTTCCCTCGAGCCGTAGAAAGAGGATTTAAGGGAGTGAGCGGGAGGAGGAGGAGGAGGAGGAGGAGGAGGAGGAGGAGGAGGAGGAGGAGGAGACAGACGGTCCGATTGAAGGGAATCGGAGACGGAGAGGAAGAGGAATGAAGTGAGACAGCGGGAACCAAGGGAGGGGGGGGTGGAGCAGGGTGGAGGAGGGTGTGTGTGTGTGTGTTTGGGAGGGGAGGGGAGGGGGGGGGGGTAATAAAGTATTTGTCACACTGCAGTCGGAAAGAGATTGAAAAAGAAGGAGCGAGGGAGGAGAGCGGAGGATAAAAAAGCTTTCTGACGCTCTGGAAGAGTTGCGCGCCGCTCCGTCCACTTAGCTGCAGCTCTGCCATGTTTTGACTCTCTCTATCTTCCTTTCTTTCCTTTTCTTGTGCCCCCTTTCTTCTCTATCTCCCCCCCCTCCCCCACCTACAGGCACGTCTATAATCCAGGTGACGGCGACGGATGCTGATGACCCGACTTATGGCAACAGCGCCAAGCTTGTGTACACACTGGTGCAGGGCCAGCAGTACTTCTCTGTCGATCCCCAGACAGGTGAGTGTGTTTACAAATCGGCGGGCGTGCACACAACACACACACATACACACACACACACACACACACACACACACACACAGGCACACCCACAGGCACAGAATTGTAAAAGATGCGCAGATGTCTGGAAGCAAACACACACACACACAAGCATATATACTCAAGGTGTCGAAATGAGAAAAACGCACACACTCGCACGTACACACACACGGATGAGCATGTGAGAATGGATCAACATAACACGCACACACACATGCAGGCGTTCATGAGCGTGCACAGTTGGAGTTAAACATTCGAGAATGCTTGGAGCTGAAGAACAATCGGAAAAGCGGACAAAATGCATTCACACACACACGCACATACACACACACACACACCTACACGCACACACCGAGATCATCACATTCAAACTAACACTTCGTTCTCTTGTCACACTTAGTCATCCGTATTTCCCACTTCCCTTTTCCACTAAAATCTCAAACACCCACCTCTAACACACACACACACACACCTACACGCACACACCAACATTCACACACACACACACGTATCCCCCCTCCTCACTCCGGTTCGCTCCAGTGTGAGTTGGCGTTAATGTATTCATGCTGCCAGGTTCTGTGTGCAACACAAACCCAACAGCAAGCCTAATGTTATTATTTCTGGTTGACGGCAATAATAAAAAAAGACAAGCGTTGAAAAGAGACGTCAGCAAAAAATAATCTAAAATATTCGCGAACTGTTACGGAGGCCTTCGAAGGCCCCGCCCGCCTGCTGTGTCTCGCCTGTCACCTCAGGGAAAAAAAGCTAATTTCCCCCCTGTTCAACAGAGGGTGTGCTTTAATAATTCATTTATTACATTTGTATTAAGCCGTTGCTCGGCTCTGACGCAGGAACACGTTAGCATTTAGCAGGCAGCACGGTGGCTCAGTGGTTAGCACTGTCGCCTCACAGCAAGAAGGTCCAGGGTTCAAATCCCGGTCCGCCCGGTCGTCCCAGGTCCTTTCTGTGTGGAGTTTGCATGTTCTCCCCGTGCCTGCGTGGGTTTCCTCCGGGTACTCCGGTTTCCCCCACCATCATAAAGACATGCACACAGTTTTCAACCCGGTTCGTATGGATGTGAATGAATGTTGGTGGTGGTCGGAGGGGCCGTAGGCGCAGTTTGGCTGCCTCGCTTCTGTCAGTCTGCCCCAGGGCAGCTGTGGCTACGGATGTAGCTCACCACCACCGGGATGACTGTGTGTGTGTATGACTGGACTCTGGACTCTGTAAGCGACTTTGGGTACTTAGAAAAGCGCTATATAAATCGAAATCATTATTTAGCTAACAAGGTTTTTATGTGGGGTTTTTTCAAGAGCGTGTGCCTGCAACTGATATTCTGGTCTCGCTCGTTGGATATGAATGGTTAATAACTGATTACTTTGACATGTGAGGACCTCTGCAACACGCCGAGAGAGACACTCAAAGGCTAATTGTGGAATATAACGTCATCTCGCCGCAGCTATCGCACCAGCTTTGTTATTCTGAGGGTGTCCGCTCTCTGATATGTCTTCCTTCTTTTCCTTTTTTCAATCACTTCGCTCCTTTCGCCGCCTTCATTACCCGGAGGTGTCATTCAAACCGCTCGGCATCAGAGGAGTTTGTGTTTTTGCACCGTTGTTCTGCTCGTGAATCGCACTCAGAAACCCAGACGTGTAATCTCCAGCTCGTTTCCGTTAGCATTTTATTCTATTTTTAAACGAGCGACTGTGTGATTCACCTCGAGCTCACCGACGAGTTCAACCGAGGCCCCGGTGTGTTTTTACGGGTGGGAGCCGGCCGGGGCACCTGGATGTGCACACAGCCAATCACACGTAACGGAATGAGGTCATTTGTGCGGAGGAGGTGATCGATGCCGAACGGCCGTAAGCGACGTGGCGCGGCGTGCTAAGGAACAGCGTGAGATACGGGGACGGATTTTACGCTCTGTCAGCATGTCTGGCCGCTGGCGTGTTGGCTGATTTATCTCTACCATAGGAGGATATGTCTGTGCTTATACATATATATATATATATATATATATATATATATATATATATATATATATACATACATTTATTTATATATTTTATATATACGTATATTTATATACATACATACATATTATATATAAATATATATGTATACATTTATTCATATATTTCATATATATACATATATGTATATACATAAATATATATTATATATATATATAAATATATATTATATATATATATATATATATATATATAAATATATATTATATATATATATAAATATATATATATATATATATATATATATATATATATATATATATATTATATATATATATATATACATATAAATATACGCAACATATTTAATAAATATATATCCCGGAAAGACCTCCAAGAAGAACTGGATCTGCCCATCAGAGGAAGAGCAGTTTAACTACTATAACCGAAGATGTGGCATTTTTCTTCTGTTTCTTTATAAAAGTTCTTTTAACACAGCAACCACGTGAAGACTTCAACGTCGATGGAGGAACAACTCGTTGAAAATCACAGGCGACTAGCAGAATACAATAGAAGAAGCTTTTCTGATAAAGGCGTACTTTTATAACGGGGTAGTTATGACTAATGGTAATATCAAGGCCTACTAAATAATTCATTACTGTAATAATCAATAAATAATTATAGCCCAGGCGGATTCCCAGTTTTCTTTGCCAGGTAAAATATTGATATTTGAGAGTTTTCTACTTTTTGGAAACCTTGCTGCAAGAAAAGCTATTTTTTTTCCGGGTCTCACTCTCCATCTTTTGTCTCTAATCGCCGCCCAATGAATCTCTTTCCCGGTTGTTACCCTTTAGAGAAGAGCCGCGGAGCATCTGGACCCACCTCCCTGAGATAACAACTCACTCAGTTATCCATTTTTAACTGCGGGCTAAATGGCTTATTGGAAAGCACGAACCCTCGCAACCTTTTTATTAACGACTCGGGAACACGTGTAAGTGCCGTCGAGGGGTCCCGGCTCTCTCGGGGTCATGGCGAGCGGTCACATCTGCTGTTATAAATGCTAATAAGTCATTAATAAAAGGTCACGGTGCCTGTTACGTGTCCCAGTCCACCGTTTCACGCGCTACCTTGTTAAAGTCAGCCGCTAATCCTATTGCTTCGGGAAGAGATCCGTCAGGCAGTCTCTAGTGTACTTTACATTGTTGATGAATTAAAAAGTAATTATTACGAATTAAATGAGCGTCAATACCTTCATTGAGGTCATTAGCCACAGTTTATAAGCCTAATTATGAGTATTCTTTATCAGAAAGAGATGATGCCCGGGGAGATGATAACCGCGTTGTAACGTCGCTATGGAGACAGAGGTCTGCTCAAGTGAATACAAAAGGAGAGTAGAACTGGACCAGATCCCAACGGGCAGCTTCTGCTCCAAACCGGAGCGCCGGCCAGAGAGCGCGTGGCGGGAGCCAGAGGGGTTCAGTGGCGGGTAATCACAGAGCTGTAAATATTGATCGAAAACCCCTTTGAGTCCAAAGCAGATGAGTTACGCTCCGTGCCCACCTCGGTGATGTTAAGACTGTGTGTGTGTGTGTGTGTGTGTGTGTGTGTGTGTTTGTGCGCGCCAGGCATTCTGCGCACGGCCGTGCCCGACATGGACAGGGAGACCCAGGACCAGTACCTGGTCCTGCTTCAGGCCAAGGACATGGGGGGCCACCTGGGGGGCCTGTCCGGGACCACCACCGTCACGGTGAGGCTCACCGATGTCAACGACAACCCACCACGCTTCACCCAGAGTGAGTACCCTCTTCAGCCACTCACACACACACACACACACAGACACGCACACACATACACACACACACACACACACACACACATACACACGCAGACAGACAGACACGCACAGACACACACACACACTGCACACACACACACACAGACAGACACGCAAACAGACACACACAGACCCAACTTCACCCAGTGAGTTACCCCTTCGGCAACTCACACACACACCCATGCCCCCACATGCACAGACACAGACACAGATACACACAAACACACACACATACACACACACACACAGACACCTACACTTACACACACATACATACACACACACATACATATTCACATACACACACACATATATACTCATGTACACACGTAGAGACACCCCCACACATACACATACACACACACACACACACACATACACCCACCACGCACACACACACATACATACATATACGCCCCCCCCACACACACACACACACACGCGGCATGCTGTTTACCAGTTCTTCATCAGGGCCCTCGTTCCTCGGCTCCAGACCTCCGTGGTTCATGTCATTAGAAGACGCGAGCTGTCAGTCCCAGAAACAACTTTTAACGACTTTGTTTACTTTCCTAATCCTCATTATATGGAATATGCTTTGAGAAAGAAAAAAGCACCGGGTTGCTGAACAGTATACACACACTGTGTGTGTGTTTTTGTGTGCGCCCTAAAGGCGGAGGCGTGTCGGACCTCTCGTGACCTGCAGGTCGTGTGAGGCTCCTCCCAGCAGCAGCCAGGCGGAGGAGGCTCCTGCCGGGCGGAGGAGCGCCTCATCACACATGCAGTCAGGGGTTCACTCGCCTCCGCGATGATAGATCAGCTGCTGCTTCCAGCTCCGCTCACATCACGCTGCGCCGCTATTTAGGCTAAAAAAGGGAACTCATACTGCTGATGAATTAGATGGAGTTATCCTGTGGCCTGGGCGGCTGTTGCATTAGCGTAAACTCAATTTGAACCAAATTAGAAATGGCCGGCCGGTCGCCGGGAGGGTTTTGTAATCAAGCATAATTATTAGACATTAATGTTCGAGTTCTTTTCCCTTTCCTTCTTCAGGAGGGAGGTAGCTCTGCTCGGGCGTCTCCATGTTGGTTCCTCCCTGTTGATGGATGGAGTAATATATATATATATATATATATATAAATATATATATATATATATATATAAATATATATATATATATATATATATATATAGATGTTTAGATATATACATATAAATAAATATAAAAAATATGTATATATAAATAAATATATATATATATATATATATATATATATATATATATGAATCAATCAATTCTGTTTTTGTTTTACCTCTTAAATTAGCAGGTGTGTCCTCTATTACCTCCGAAAGGACAAGCCAGTTAGTCCCCTGAATGAATGCGGCTCGGTGACTCGAGTTCTTGTCGTCCTTCCCTCACTGTCATCCTGCCGGCCTTTTCTCATCTGCGCCAGATAATTGCCGACCTATTTCCAATTAAAGTGAAAAGAGCCGCCGTCGCGTTGCATTTTGCACAATTACATTTCATTTGGATTTTTTAAAAGGAGTCTGATGGGAAAGATAACTCACGTTTCCATTAAGGTTTCGCTGAAATTGAGATAACAAGAGATACATCGAATCATTTCAGGAGGAAAGTAATAATTATTGTGAGGGTTGAATAGTTTGAGGACAAATTGTATAATTCAGTCTCTTTTTAAACAAGAATACAATTGCAAATTTAAACTGTTAATTGTTTTTGATAATGAAACTAAACGCTTTTTAATTATTCTTCTTCATACTATTGTAGACTCTGTTCCACGTGAATGGATCCAGATAAGTTGTTGTTGTTGTTGTTGTTGACGTCCTCCAAGGATCCAGGGCCCTATTTCTCGTACGTGGCTCAACAAAGTTGACCAAATGTCCTATTAGCCCGCTTAAATTGACGAGGTTATTGACATCAGGCTATCTCGGTTTCTCAAAGGCTGATCCGCCCTCAAACTGTCTCGTTGTTTGAACCAGACGTGGCATAACATAGTGTGTTATCGGTTTTTAAATAATTGAATAGACAAATTAATGACATCTGTTGGGACTGTGTTGTGTTCTGGACTCAAATGCAGTACTCAGGAGACAGGGGAATCGCCAATGCCCAGTTAGGCGTTTTAATTGTCAAAAAAGTAAAGGGAACGTGAGGTACATTCACATATTTTGTCCAGAAATGTACCCACGGAAAATAGTCCAGAGTGGTAGTCCAAGCGTTGACAGATTGACAGATAATCCAGTCCGGGTAACATGGATGAAAAAACAGAACTGGATCAAACTTTGGAGGCGGTCCTTTTCATTCCTTTGTTAGTTGCTCCAAAATTCATAACAATTACGCAGATGTTACGCATTTCGCTCATTCTCGGCGTTGTAACGGAAAACAACTCTGGATTTGGCTTTTTAGCCTGCCAAGTTAAATATTTCTTTATGTATTCTTACTGAGAAGTTGATTAACAAAACCAAAACAGTGACAGTTGTCTTTTCTCCAATATAAGTCTATGGGAAAAACTATTTTGGGGCTCAATGGCATCACGTGGCGCACCTGTAATTTCAGTGTTTGGCCACCGTATATAACATTCTCTTCTAACCAGGCCCTCTTCCTGTGGGCTCGAATGAAACTGTTGACAGATCGGCATTTTAGCGACCTTAGCTAACATTGACCTTAGCTAACATTGACCTTAGCTAACGTTGACCGTCGCTTCACAGTCCGACCGAACAGGCAAAAAAGGCCAAATTATCTCTTATAAATTCCTGTTTGCACTTTACCGTCGACAACTGTCCCTGGATTACTTTGAGACTGAAGACAACTTAAAATCCTAATGATTCTCCGGCGGGTTCTGGATCTTCCTTCTGTTACTTCTCGATGAACTCGTGAACATTCGTAGGCGGTAGAACCTCGGAAAGTGTAAGTCACACGGAAAACTGCATATAAGCTCCACGTGTTCGAGTGTGAATTATGATGCAAATTGCAGCAATCCGGGGCTAATGCTTTTAAAGTACCTTAATGGCCTCCGCGAGCCGCGTGCCACAGCCGCTGCCGCGGCGCCGACTGATGACTGTGTGGATTAGCGAGGCCAAATCAGCCTCCAAAATACAAAAACTAACTTCAATCTGAGGTGAGAGCGCTGCGGTGCACCTGCCCCCTTCACCTTGCGTCAACACGACACCCCAAAGAGTCAATCAGCTGGGTTCATGAACAACAGTTGTCATTCTAGCCGGCAAAATCCATGCTCGCCGACCTAAACTTTCTCCTCCAGTAGTTTGCTAATTATGTTATTTATAGCTTATATCTTTAAAATTCACTTTTAATATATGCAGTAGCACACAAGGAAGAAAAAAAGCGCCCAAGAAGCTGGGTAGGAGTGCACTGAGGGTTTAATCCAATAGACCACTAGCTTTAAAGCCCAAAAAACTAATGATGGTTAAACCACAATCAAAGCTGGTGTTTTGAATCGGGCCGCTCCGAGTACCGGGGACTTCTCGGGGGAAGACCGGTCTCATTCTGATCCTCCTGGGCTCCTAAGCCTCACAGTTCACCACATGTGTGCTGTTAACTGCTTGATGTTTGCGTGTCTCTCTTTTGTGTGATCCTCTGCTTGCCTCATTTTTGGGGAGGATATTTTGTATTTTTTTGCCTCTCTCCATCAAATGGAGCCACCCGCTCTCCGCTCAATTACACACCCAAGCTTTTTAAAAAGACACCCCTCCAATCCGGTCAAGGCTGCTCATTCCTCGTGGCATTCACCCAAAGCAAGAGGATTACGACGGAGCGCAACAACCAGGTATCAGACGTATATTACACCCTTAACAAGAGTTGGAAAAGAGAAGAAAAAAACAGCTTTGTGTGGCTCTTCTCTTCTCACAGCGTCCTAGAAATTTCTCCCAATCCCAGAAAACATGATTCCAGGAACAAAGTGGGTTTTTGATGTCTGGGGACCTCCTATGCCCGGAGGAGGCGGGATAACGCGGAGAAAGGAGGCTGCGTGCAGATTGAAGTTGTTGTTCGGTTAAATGCTGATATGTATTTTCAGACGCCTCATTGGCAAACATAACGCTCTCACCAAACTTTCCTTTGGGTCTCATTAACAAATGGCATCCACAGGGCTCCGAACGCTTTCTTTTCTCTTTTTCATTATTTATTTTTTTAGCTCGGAAGCTTTAATTTGATGTTTTCGCACTTTTTTGGAACATTTCAAGGAGACGAATAGTCAGACAAAGTCATTGTTGTTTGAAGTCTTATTTCCTGCTGTTTTTTTTGCTTTATAGTCACCGGACTACAGACTACTCGGAGACACATACGGCTGATTTCCCACCGCCCCTCTCAACCCGGTTGTAAACCAAGCAGACGGATGTAAAAACTCTGCTTAAGGGGAGTTGCTATTATCGTCTCATTCCGCATCAACTCCTTGGCTGATTAAGCTCTTGATTATGGCGATGCTGTGTGGAATACATGCTTGGCTAATTGTCTGAGAGTAAACACGGGTGTTGGGAATCACATCACATCTCAATGATCTACTTCCTGTTATAGAGCTTCAGGATAGACACAGCAGATGACTTCTAACTCCGCTGGAAATCCGTGGGGAAATTAAGACGATGGGACTTACACGGCATCATATGGCTGTGTAGCTGGGCCGTAATGTTGTTGTTGTTGGGCTGGTGTTTAACTTCATACCCTCTTCATACCCTCTCTTCCACGTCGTCATTTATTCAGACGTGTTTCTCCATGTTTACCGTTAGCTGAATAATGTATGCCTTGTTTGTATGTGCCGAATTCTCATGCGGGATGAGGAATGAAATTAAAAGGTTTGAGCGTCGGCACGAAGTGTACCTAAAAAAATGACGACCACTTAATGTAATATGGAGAACTTCTTTATTTCTTTTAGAAAACCACTTTGAAAAGTCGGTTATTTTAAAGGATATCTGTGGAATACTGAGATGCATGGAGAAAATTGACATTGAAATAAAATAAAAAAGCCTTGATTAAATAAATGGATTTTCCATCGTACCACAGATGTCCATTAAATTATATATATATATATATATGGGAGGGAGCGGCATGCGAGGGAGCGGCATGCGACTTTCGAGGTAGCGAGCGGCGCGAGGAGGCGTCTGGAAGTAGTGCGTCTGAGGCAGCGTCGCGAGGAACAGCGTCGCGAGAGCGCGTGCGAGGCAGCTCCAACGAGGGCGGAAGAAAACAAAAGGTGTAAATTGAAGTTTTTCACATCTGAAAAACGACAAAATCAACACGGCCCATGCAGTTCTCCCCGTTTCCCACCGTCGCAACAGAACACAAGCTGGTTTTCTTATGCTAAACACGTATCGATGAACAACAGATTATTAATAACCGAGCGGGGATCAGGCGAGCGAGCCTGTTCACAGAATAGCGTCAAGTTTATCCCGATAAAGTTCTTGTTTCTTTCTCATCTCCCAGGTGCGTTCCAGTGTTTTGCTCGTGAACATCCGGTTAGCTTCTTATAGATTATAAGATGCCCTCCGGCTGCCGGTGAATCCTTACAGTCTTCTCAGGACTTCAAGGCAGCTTGATTCTCCACCTCGAACGAGGCGAATGTCTCGGAGTAAACCTGTAGTCCAACATCTATCCGCCTTCACGCGGAGCTTTCAACCGTTTAACGCTGGACGAAGTCCTAAAAGTGTAATCGTGACGGCTGAGCTTCGTGACCGATACGTTTCCATGACAACGGAACAAATCCAACCCCCGCGTGATCCCGTTGAAGACTTCGGAAAAAAAGAAGCGGAAAGTCGGGTCGGCTTTCCTACACCTTCGAGGCCGTGAACTCAACGCTTCTGTTACTTCTCCACCTTTTGACTTTTAACATATCCTCAAATACAGAATTGGAACAGCCCTTGAAGTTTAATGTTTCCGTATTCCCGTCTCTCAGTAGATCCAGCTATCCAGGAGGGTGAGGACTATTTTGTACTCTTTATCGATCCTCCTGTAGAACTTCTAGTATGATTCAGAACAGAGAAGAAGAGTCGGAGAGAATCCTTCAAACCAAAGCATCTTCATGACGTCACCACTCCAGAGCATATCAGCATAACGAGGCGACGACGTCTAGATCCGGTGAATTTATGACTCGTCTGAAGTATCGGAGGAGTGAAATGTCACTCTTCTTCTGCTTGTTCTCGGTGAAATGTCAACATTCGCTGAGTGATCCGTCCCGATCCCCCGTGTCGGTGCGCCGAGTGCGCCACCTTTAATGAATCCGGAGGCCGTCAAAGGGCAAAACACTCCGTCACGGCCTGGCGACAGTTGGAGCAGCACTTTAACACAGTTTAACCACACACACACACACACACACACACACACACACACACACACGTCACATTCCCCCGGAGACTTGTAACGTGTGCTTTTGCCGCGCTCGGCCTCCGTTAGCTCAGCCACAACTCTGCCTCCGTGCCACGTTCCGCAGACGGAGGGGCAGGTGTCGGTTCCCCCCTTTTTTATTTATGCGGCTCCCGGAACAACCTTGGCTCGCCAACGGGGCCACATAAAACCGCTGAGGGAGCCATCGCTCTCCCTTTGGTTTGATGGATGGAAAGATAGACGGGCTGACAGACGACTACATGGGCAGCGCCGATAAGATCAGTGTCATTCCTATACGCCGGGGAGGTGGAGGGAGAAGATGGGAAGCGGAGGCGTCGTCATAAATATGACTAATTCATTTCCCTGGCGAGCGAGGCTACAACAGAGAGAAGAAGAGAGTGAGAGAGAGAGAGAGTGTGTGATGAGAGAGGGGGGAGGCTGTGCTGTGCATGTCTTCCCATGCGTGGGTCTATTCCGCGCTCAAATGTTTATTTTGTATTTATTCTTTATTTCTAGAGAGAGAGAGAGAGAGAGAGAGAGAGAGAGAGAGAGAGAGAGGTTCAATGAAGTTGTCAGGAGAGCGATACAAAGGGGAGACGCGACGATGGAGAGGGTGAGACGGCTACATCGAGGGAACATACAAGAAAGGGAGCGGGGGAGTCGATGAAGTGGAGGAAGTTAGGAGGGATGATCGGGGTATTATGTCCTTGAGTGAGAGTGAGAGGCCAGAAAAAAACAACAACAAAGAGGGATGAGTGGGTGAGCTCCAAGAGGACTCACAGAAAGACTTCTATTGCTGGAGCTTCTTATAGAATACTGCTCAGCCTTTTTTAAGATGCGCACACGCAGTCCAATCCCTCACACACACACACACACACACACACACACACACACACACACACACACACACACACACACACACACACACACACACATTCGCGCACATTTGCACACATTCGCACAATTGGTCCAAGTTAAGAGGACAGGGAGGCGACATACTTTGTCATCTACTGCCAGGCCCTGAGAGACACAGGTATTCACACACACACACGCACAAACACACACTCACACACTTGTAATTGCCGCCCCATGAGGACCTTGACTCTGAGGTGTTGCGTGGGGACACAGATACGCGCACGTACACACACACACACACATACCCACTTTTATCTTGCCTCCTACTCGCTCAGTGTGTGCTCTTCACACACCCGGTACCCTGGTGTCCCATATCACACCCTCTCCCATCTGTTCCTGTTTTAAAACGTCCTCCGTGCACAATCATTTTTAGTCGGCGCGGCATAAAGTGTCCGCGCTGAGAAATCCCATTCGTCAAACCGTCCCTCTCACCCCATAAACCTCTGTGGCTATTGATAATGAACGCCCGTGCCCACTGCCAAGCCGCAGCCCGTGGCCGGGGTTAATGTCGGCCATCCAAGTCTCTTCAAATACCGATCCTGAGTCATGAATAATGAGTGATGCGACGTTAATGGAGCGTTAAGTTTCCATTATTTACTTATTTTCATCGTTACTTCTATCCAGCATTGGCCCTCAGACAACACAGGGAACGGAAATGCTTTGAAAATGTCATCAGTCATCTCTCTCTCTCTCTCTCTCTCTCTCTCTCTCTCTCTCTCTCTCTCTCTCTCTCTCTCGCTCTCTCCTGCTATTTAGCCGCCGCATCACATTCAATAACGTCTAATGCCTATCGAAAATAACTTGTGTCCTCCTCAATAAGGCATCGATAATGAATTTAGTTAAATGGCATGACTAATGTGCATTTGCCGGCCGGTAATGGGATCGTGGGAATGTCTGTGGACCCGTGCGCCCGGGCCGACGCGGCCCAACTCGAAAAACCGCCCCCGTCCCGTCGGACGAGCGCCGCCCACGCCTCGCCGTTGTTTTTTCGGGGCTGGAGCGACGAAGACGTTGTCTCTTTTAAAATGCATGAAAGCAGAGTCCCCGGGGGCAAGCTCACCAATGCGTGAAGGAGGGAGACGACATCACGGGGATGAGGTGGTGGTGAAGGGGGGGATGGAGGGAGGGAGGGGACAGAAAAAAAGAAAGGAGAGGCTAATGGCTTCACGGCGACAGCGATAATCAGGCCAGCAGAAAATCACTTTGTCTCGCGCCGAGCTGAGAGGGATGCCGGGAGATGGAGTGAGGCAGGCTTCTTCTTCTTTCTTTTTTCTCCTCCCGGGCGGTGGGCTCGGAGGCCGTGAGGCGGGCGGAGCGTCTGTCGACACGAGGCGCGCACACGCCACTTAGAACCGAGGAATAACTGCGCGGGAGTTATTATTACAAATGCGGCCGATCCTGCACGTGTGCAGACGTCCTCCGAGGACATCGTCATGTACGGTGCATAGGCAAGAAGATCTGTGCATGCAGGCATTCTCATGGGGGGGTGGGGGTTTGTGTGTGTGTGTGTGGGGGGGGGGGGGGGTGTTACTGTAGCGCTGATGCATAATAGCCCTCAGATCATCGCCATCGCAGGGCATATTTTTAGTGGCACGGTGCAGAGCTCTGATTGGATAGTTTGATTCCCCTTGTGTGTGTGTGTGTGTGTGTGTGTGCTGTCTAGGTAGTAGCAGGGTTGGTCAGCTTTCTCTGCGTCCTCCGCCCTCTGGAAACCTCTGCAGGCGAACACACGTCGGTCGGCGCTGGCGGCCCTCTGAGGTCCCTCGGGTAGAGGTTCGACCTCGCGGTAATCGCCCTCGGGCAACACGCGGTTTCCAACCGACCCACGCGCAGAAAATCCAGCTTTACGGAATCACAAACAGGGTCTTAAACTCTCCCCGCTCACCAACGGTACGTGCCGTCGCAGAAGGGAAAACAGGGACATTTAAAACTTCATTAAGCATCCTCCACACACACACACACACACACACACACACACACACCAAAACAGGGCCATTCCTTCCCTCTGTTTCCTCTCCTCCCAGTGTAGGAGCTCAGGCTACTCTGGAAATTAGGGGAATCCATCACACTTCCTGCGGCAATGCCACAGGAAAAGGCCGGGAGACGGTGAAGAGACTCGGCAAATACTTATATATTTATTTTATTTTTATTTTCTGAGCTACTTCCTCATCCACGCAGAATAGTGGCCGCTAAAGCTAAAGCCGTTCTCTCTCTTTCTGCTATGCAGCCATCAGTGAGCCATGGCGAGCCGGGGAAAAGAGGAAAAGAGGAAGTGATTTCCATGTTAATGGCAAAGCTTCCCAGCAGCGTCAGAAAAAAACCTCTCTCTGCCTCCCCCCCCAACCCCCCCCCCCCCCCCCCGGTCTGTTCCGCCCATATCTGCCTTTACCTGCTGTCGTCCCCGAGCACTCAATCCTTCTCCCGTTGTTTCGTTGCGTTACCTTCCACCTCTCAGCCTCTGTTTACTCTCCTTTCTTCCTTTCTTCACTATCTCTCTCTTTCTTTATTTCTCTCTATTTCTCTCTCTTTCCCCCTCTCCTGTTTCTCTCGTTCTCTCTCTGTCTAGCTTGATGAATGGAGTCGCTGGACTGTGAGCGGCACGTCCTCGGCGAGGTGTGGCGGCCATTGTTGTTGTGTGTGTTTGTGTGTGTGTGTGTGTGTGTGTGTGTGTGTGCGCATCCTGTTTTCACACTCGAGCCCATCAAGATGGAAAGTTGGACTGAAAAGAAGTCTCTCAGAGCCTCCCCCCCCCCCCCCCCGCCACCGAGGAACTACACCGACGTCCACTCGGCCGAACATGCGACCCCCCGAGGTCTCTGCCACCCCATCCTGCCCCTCTGCTCACTCTTGATCCTCTCATTCTCCCCGGCTCCGTCAGAACAGGGCTGAAAACGTCGTCCCCCCACTTTGAGACACACCGACTACGTGTCTTCGCTGACGTCCACCGCGTCCCCGTGAGTCATCACTACCCCGCAGCATATTGAGTGAACAGATGATCGTCCTGTGAGCCAAACCGGTACAAAGTTAACTTTTGGGGATGCAGAGAGATGGACGTGACGCCAAGATGGCCCCCGCTGGGACTCGCTGTGGGAAGCGGGGGCTTTCCAGCTGTGCACAACAATTAGGAGCGGCTCGCTTTCGTGTTTAGGGCAGGAGAGCCGCGAGAGGAAGGACGAGCGACGGCGAGGGACAGAAGGCGCCGCCCACAAATGTGGCCTCACGGAGTCGCTGGAAGAAACATGCACAGTCTGGTGGCTGCATTGTTTTTCCAGATATTAAAGCCCCACTATGTAGTTTTCCCCTTGTAGCGCCCCCTTCAGGTATTTAACGTTTACTTCAGTGTCGTAAATACCCAGTTACGATAGATCAGGTGTCGTGAACCTCTGGCTCTGAGTCATGCATGGCTCTTCCGGTGACGCAAAAAAAAAAATCTCCTTCGCCCCCCGTAACTTTCTCTCTCCTCCAGATGACTGCAGCTGTAATGTCAGGTCCCTTTCTTAAAGACGTCTTTGTTCTTTTATTAAACTAAAGGTCTGTTATTGGTCGTCTCCACAGCAGCATGTCTCTCTGTCTCTACGCGTCGCGTAGCGGAGACAATAAAAAGTCCCCTGTGAGGTGGACTGGACTATGTGACGTTGGTCATCATGACAGAAAGCAGGTCCAAGTACAACCGGGTAGTACCGGCTGCGACCGGGCGGCTCAAAAATCGTACATCGTACAGACCTCGATGGCAGTGGCGGAGGCGCAAACCGCCATATTAAAAGTCATTGTAGAGGCACCATTCTTTTGAAGCTGTTATTTTAAGGTACAATTGTTACATAGTGTTTAACTTTAGGGGTTGAACTTGTCACCGGGCTCGTTTTCGTCGCCGAGACGAGGGGAAGGCTACTTCCTAAAAAAATCTAATCCTCTTTATCTGTATCGATGCCAATCACCCTCATAATCATTTATATTCACGCCGTTATCAACATCTGCCACCATTATCTGGTGTTAGTTTGAGACGTATGAAATGATTATACTCATATTATACTTATCTTCTCGTTCTATTGGACTTATCTGAAAACCTGTCACTCAAACCACAATGCATTGCGGTTAATATTTCATCAAAGATCAGATTAATGCGATCTAAATCATGCTTAAAACCCACGCGTTTTAATTCCCCGTACAGATCCTCTTAGTGAACAAATCAAAGTATTTACTCAACTTAAAACATGTTTTGTTTTTTTCAGGCGGACGTGACGGATTTTAATGGATGCCAGATTATTAACAGACGCCGTAGTTTGCCGCTATCAATCTTTATCTTTCCTCACCTGATAGCGAGAGGAAAACGTTCACTTTGTCACACTTAACCGTCAATTTGAGAAGGAAAAAACAATCAAATAAACCTAAACTTTTGATGGGCGTAGCGGCTGGTTGGGTTAGCGGCGCCTCTCCTCCCGCGGTCCAAACACGCAGGTTCGGTTCTCTGTGACGTTCTCTGTGACTGCACAGCACCTTACGCCGGATAAGCAGGCGTAGATCACGGAGATGAAAGCGTTGACATCAATAGCTTTAGTATCTAAGTTGTTAAACCTTCACATATATTGCCTTGGCGTCTTTGAATGTTCTCCCGCAGTACGTCAAAGCGGCTGTCAGAAGGAGTGCACGTCATCGTCGGCATCGATTGCGACGGCGCGGCTCAGAGCGTTTTACCTTGGCGGGGGATGCCGGATCCTCGCAATGTCACCAGCTCACACAAAGGATTCGCTTCGGAGAGACGGCGGTTCCTTCTAAACAACGACCGGGGGGGAGGGCCTTCGTCGGAAGACGAGCGCCGAGCGCCGTTTGAGGCTCCGCTCGGTCTGCAGTGACGACTCCTCCGGTGAAACCATCTGGCGAGTGTCGTCTTCAGGGAGGGGAAGAAAGAGGCGAAGGAGAACGCTTTTTAATCGCGAGGTTAACTTGCAGCATAATTCTCGGGAGTTACACCGGTTCTAACCGGTTGTGACGAGTGCAGAAGTGTCTTTGTTGTCTTTCTTGGCCAGCAGGGGGCGACTCCTCTGGTCGCGATGGGAAGTCTGGTTGAATAGAAGTCTGTGAGGTAATGACTCTGCTTCTCTTGATTTATTCTCTCAGTAAACATTGTAAACATGAGTTTTTAGTCTTAATCTCTAGTTTCAAGTCTTCTTCAATGCAGCGTGATGACCGGTAGTTCTCAGAGGGGGGCTCGTGAACCCCTGGGGGAAAATGAAGGCACTCCAGGGGGTAGGTCGGAGTTCTTTTAAATATATTTAAAATTAGCATCCATTCGAAAATCCTTAAAATAGTGGTTTAGTAAATATTCAATAAGTGTACGGTCAGAAACGGTATTCTATATAATAAATCAGACAATGTATTTCATTTTCTTTTTTTTTTTTTGTGCTAGTCTAAGACCATAAATCAGGGCATGCTTTAGGGGGCGGGGCTACAAGGGGATTAACGGGTCTAAATACGGTCGCAAAAAACAACAACGACATGGCCACGGCCGTAATCCAAGACGGCGACGGGAAATCTCAGACCTCGAGGCTTCAAAACGTCCGTCTCCGGACCAGCGGGCGCCGTCACGATGCCGACGCCCCTTTCTGACGGACAGTCTGCGGCTCAGACTCACAATCGGGTCCGATTCTAGAGAAAAGCTCAACTGCTAATAAATGAAAGCGCTGCGTTTGGCGTAATGCATTCAGCCCGTGGGCGCCGCCTCCCTCGACCGGCGAGAACGGGTTCTCCTCCTGAGAACCTCAAAGATGCTTTTTGCATCGACCGTGTCCGGTGTGCGGCGCCTCCAGGCGTAGAGACAACGCCACCTCACGTTAATTAAACACAACCTCTTTCTTTTCTTTCCGCTCTGCAGCTCACCGTTCTGGGAGGGGGGGGGGGATTGGGTTTTTGATTTCCTAAAGCGGTTTTGACTAATTCCATCTGACTCCAGCGCTCGGCCCCTGGTGGGAAAAGAGTAACAATGATCCGGTGATACGCTCAACAATTAGGTAATAGACAATAATTTCCACTTTTACATTCTCAGAGTCCCCCGCCATCGAAAAAAGGGAAGAAAGAAACTGAAAGGAAACTAATTAAACCTGCATGGTTTGAATATATATATATATATATATATATATATATATATACATATTTATATCCTTTTATTTTCTCGGTCCCTCTGTTTCTCTTCCTCTCTGTTTTAATATTTCATCTAAAGTTCAACGCTTTCTGCTTCAATAGAGAGTTAAATCACTGCTGAAAACATTGCTCTCAGTCACATCTCTCTCTCTCTCCCTCTCTCTCTCCCTCCCTCTCTCTCCCTCCTTTCCTCTTTCTCACTCGCAGTCCCTTCTTTTGTTCGCTCTCCCCTCGAGCTCTTTATTTCTCCCTCTCACATTATCTCGCCCGTGGAAGCGAATGTCAGCGGAGAGTCCGACTGGTTCTGGCCGGCCTGCGAACTCCACTTCCCCCCCCCCCACCCCCACCCCCGTTCTCTCGTGGTCACACATCCGTCACTCAGCACGCCACTTTGTCATCTTAGCGATGCTGTCACCCGGCACGAGGCCTTTTAGCCACTTGACACGGCACGGAGGCCGGAGCCGGAGCCGGAGCCGCTGGACCTCTTTCACATCCAACACGCCGTACGTGAGCTGCATTATATAACTTATATTTAAGCTCAGGATTGACATGCGGCACCTGAGTGCACCCACAGCCGCATGCGAGTACAGACATCCACCTACTAATGGACACACACACACACTCACACACACACTCACACACACTCACACACACTCACTCTGTCGCTCACTCTCGCTCTCTCCTCCTCCGTACCGGCTAATGGCTAATGGCCTGTCTGCGTGCCCGAGTTAAACTGCGACATGTTTTATGCCACTTGGCCGGCGAAGGGAAATACCCACGCTCCTTCTCTATTAACCCCATTAGCGCCGAGACGGAAGGCGGCGCTTTGCACTTCTCACCGTCACCAATTTACCCCCCCCCCCCCCCCCCCCCTACCCTCTCTGTCTCTGACACTCGTAATGATGCCTACATCCCGCCCTCTCCTCCTAGATCCTTCCCTTCTGACGCCGGCCTTTTCCCTTAAGCCTCTCGAGCAAGAGAGCCAGGGTGATGGACCCCCCCCACACACACACACACACACACACACACACACACACACACACAAACATACACACACACCACCACTGCCGCCGTAAACGGATGCAGATTTTATTCAGGCTATTTTCAAATTCACTTTTTGCGCTTTAGCCAAGTAGACATTTTTGTTTTAATGGCTCGGCTTCCCATACACCACCACCACCACCACCACCACCACCACCACCACGACACGTTCCACCGCTGTGAGAAACACTTCAGATGAGACGCGGCAAAGTGACACGCTCTTATTTTTTCTCCCCCCCCCCCCCCCCCATCACCACCGCCCCCGCCTCCTGTCATCTCCTCTCACAGAAGGAAGAGCTGCACACTTGTCTTTAAAAAGAAGTGTCTCTGCGGTGTTTTCTGTCAGTCCCTCTCGTGTTGCATCTCCACGTTTATCCGTCCTTTTCTTCAGCCGCCCCCTCCTCTTCTTATAGATCCTCCTTCCCCCCCCTCCCCCCTTTCCCAAAAAACAGCGCTTTGTCAATTTCAGCTCTTTTTCCGCACTTTATAAACCTGCATGAGGAAAACTGAGCGTTGGTAGCGGCTGCTTCCCCTCAGCCCGCGAGGATGACTTTACCTGCTCGACACCCCCCCCCCCCCCTACCTCCCCCCCAAAAAAAGAAGGCCAGAGGACAGATCCCGGTCCGTCGCTATTTTCATCCGACGTGTGATGGTGTCGGGGGAACAGCGCTGCCTCTCCGAGCCTCTCCCGCAATGCACAGAGTGAGCTGGGAATCTCCCCCTCCACCCCCCCACCCCCCTCTCCACCCCCCTCCACCCCCCTCCAGTCCATCACAGGTGGAAATGATGTACGACTCTGTGTTGCCGGCTGCTCTCCCGTGTGAGCGGGAAGCTGATAATGACTGAGTCCACCCCACTTTGCTGGCTTCACACCCTCCTTTTGTTACGCTCCCCCTGTGTGTGACGAGTGGAAATGAGAGTGAGTGAGAGAGAGAGAGAGAGAGAGAGGGAGAGAGAGGGAGAGGGAGAGACGGCCTGTGGGCGCGTGCCGCCATTGTTTCCACCGCACAATGGCGCGGATCAATACTATCCGCAGTCTCCGACCGCTGAATAAGGACCCTAATCGGCCGTCTCATTAGCAGCATCCCAGGGTTCTGGTGGGAGCCGGTCCGCCCCAGACGGCGTCCGTGTGGCGGCCGTGGCGATAGCGTTGAGTCGTTGTTCTCCTGCCAGTGGGCAGACCTCCAGCCTCCGGCCCCGCCCTCCCCGCCCTCTCTCTCTCTCTGCGGCCGCGTGGGCGACTCGTGCTTTTCCCCGTCTCTGATCATGTCACATGAAGTATTTCGGGCCCGGCTTTGGGATCCGGGCCACGGGGGGCGCTCTGCTCCCGTTCTGCCACCAGGACGTCAGGCGGGTTCTGATTCATCCCACAGGTGTGTGTGTGTGTGTGTGTGTGTGTGGGGGGGTGTTCTCCCACGCCGGACCCAGAAACCTGTTCCTTTATTTATCTCTGCTGGTTCCGTGCATGTAAATGAGTTTCGAGGACTCATTTTTCAAATGTATTTTTGGTCCCGTGCTTAAAGATCTGTGGTGAGCACACACTTGAGAGATTTTAACTTCTTGTTTCCACGATATAACACGAGCCACTACATATATATATGTTCAGATTTGTGTTTCCGCTATCATGTAGATAAATGGACCAAAGTGTGTGTAGAATGTGGGGAAATTGAAAGTTTTTGGTGACAAAAGAAACAATGTAGTATGCAAAATAATGACTTTGCATAAATTAGAGGACGCCGGGCTCGCTGAGCATCGAGTAAGTAATGTGTGTTTCCTGTTTTATGGAAAGCGGCACTGCGGGAGTTTGTTTGGTGTCTCACTGTGGAGTCGTGCTCACGGACTACTTCTAAGCAACCGGAAAGTACTCAATTGTCCTTTTGGAAGACGTAGCTTTGAGTCTATCAGTCGTGGTGTAAGTGCCCTGGAAGCATTACATTACCATCTAAGCCTGCGGAAAACACTCAGGAGCATCCAGTGTAACACCTAGAGTAAATTGCGGAAGGGGAGGAGGAGGAGGAGGAGGAAGAGAAGGAGGAGGAAGAGGAGGAGGAGGAAGAGGAAAGTGAAGTAAAGTGGTTCCAAAAATAAAAATAGAGAGACAGAAGAAGTGGGTAAAGAGCAGCCTGTAGAGCCGCATATGCTAATGAAGCAGATTCATGGCCCTTTACACCCCCCCCCCCCGTAATGCACAGGAGATGCTGCAGATCACTACTCCAGCATATTCAACGACAGAGAAACAAATCATATTCCGGTGGTCGCCGGTGAATTTAGTGTCATTTGAGCTGTTATGCAATCTGAAAAATACCAGATTGCGGCGGCAGCAGCCGGTGAGGAGAACACGACACGGAACCGATAATAATCCCTGTGATTTGTGTCGGGTTCTCGGGTGGAGAGTTTCTCCCCGACGGCGTTTACTAGAAGCCAATCAGGTAAACAGGAGCGTTGTTATCGAGGGCAGCTTATTGAGGAGCGGAGAAGCTATTAGATCCACGGCGGTTTCATCTTCATCGAGAGGGAATTTGTTCTAATCCAATCAAATCCGTCCAGGCTGTTTAGAGGGGCGTCCGTCCACGTATCGCCGTGGCAACAGCGCGTCGGATTCTCGATCCGATGGCCGAGGCCAACGACGGGTTGGATGACGTTTTGCCTCCGTTGATCGTTATGGCCTCACTTCTACTGATCCGGTTCAGCGTGTAGTGCTTATCGCACAGATGGATGTCCTTATGGCGGGGGGGGGGGGGGGCTTTGTTTCAACAGTGTGGTTCAGTTTCTGTTTCAGGAAAGAATAGTCAATAACCGGAGGTGATAAACCCCCCAAAAAAGAAGTAAAAAAACAAAGCGAGTAAAACACGGCCGTTAAGTCGACCGCCGCGTTGAACCGAGCCGACTGATTGGACGCTGACCTTCAACGAGCGGAGAGTGCCGAGCGCCCTGAGGACCGCTCACGCTCCATTAGTGACACTTGAACACGGTTGTTCTGATTCTTGGAGACGGCATTTTGAAAAACCTGAAACCAGGAACAATAAATGAAGCATAGAAAAACGAGACGTAGCCCTAACCCGGGCGGAAAAAGTAATGTTAAAAAAAAAAACAAAGAACCAATGAGCGAATCTTGCAGTGTGAGACCCGGAGGTCACGACGTCTCGTGCGAAAGTCTTCACGTTTTTTTTTCTCCGATTGCGATCGGATGGGATCGCCGCGGTCCCGCGACATCCCGCAGAGCATCTCGATTCATCGAATCGCCGTTGAATTAAAAATCTAAAAAGAATTAACACTTCGGTGTACGTGATCTGAAACCGTGATGCCCGCGGTCCCCTCTTGGCGGATCGCCGGTGTTGGAGCTATTTAATTTGACATTTGTATTTCGGTTTTATTGTAAAGTAATATTGATTGTTTATGGCTTATTACCTTCGCATTGAAAATGCAGAAGGTAATGTTTTGGCCGGCGTGTATTTATTTGTGAATATGTCCGTTTGTCCGTCCGTTATTCGTCTAAATCAGACAAAACTGAGCCGATTCTTATGAAACTTGGTGGGATGATTGGTCATGACCCAAGGAACAATTGATTAGTTTTTGGGAGTGATTGGGTCAAAGGTCAAGGTCAAGGTCACGAAAAGGTGAAAAACGTAAATTTGCGATATCTCGGTTAATTGGCATCCGATTTGCGTGAAACTAGTGCCAAATTGTTCATAATTCAATCTTGTGATATGCGAAGGTATGCGCTCTACCGAGTGCCCATTCTATTTTAGGTCATATTTTCATATGTTAGTTGTTTCTTATGATAGTTGTAGTTTAGTTTAATATATTTAGTTGTAGGTTCACTGATTGGGTAACACTGGGCACCTGTGGTTATATGTAGAGGTGGATAGGCACAGGACTAGCATGCACCAGGGTGGCCAAGGAAGTGTTTACATTTTGTTTGTTCTTTTTTTGTTGGTTTAGAAAATAAATTATCAGAACACTAACGGACGGAAATGGACATTACTTTCTTTTGCGTACGTCAACACCAAAACCCACGGTGCATCAGTGGCGATTTGATTTAGATTTGTGTTTGATTTCGGACGACAAATGGCCGCTACAACCGGTTTTGACGTTCGGGTCGGAGGACGAAGCGTCGCTAAAATAAACGAACGAAATGAAACGGGAAAAGACGACGATCAAACCTCGCAGGAGCCGCGTTGCCGCCGACTCCGGCTATCTGTCCTCCCGCCGAGCCAACGTGGTTGTGCGATATTGTGCGATGTTTTGCGATGTTGTGCGATGTTGTGCGATGTCGTCCTCGCTCACACTTCCAGGTCTATCTGCTCTCCTCTCGCGGGGCAGATAACTCTGTTTGAATGAGCCTGTCTGTTCAAATAGTGATATCTTAGCTTTTCCCTGCGCTCTATTTCCTACCACACTTATTCTTGTCAGTGCAGCTGGTGGCCAGCGCGTGTGTGCGTGTGTGTGTGTGTGATGAAATAAAGTGGTAGGCGGATATATGAATTTATCGCCGTGCTTTTTTATGCATGTGACGCGAGTTCACAGACACACTCCATATTCCCGTCAGAGGGGCCGGTGGGTGAGGGAGACGCTGTGAACTGCAGAGCCAGCAGAAGAACTCTAATAATAATGTTCTGCTTTAATGGGCCCAGACGTCAAAGTAAAAGCAGCATGTTTAAAAAAAAATGTTTTAAAGCGATGGCAGCGCACATGAAAGAGCCGCTTATCTCGGTTCATTCGTGTTTGCAGGAGGACGGCGGAGCTCATATCGCCAAGTCGAAATGTCTGAGGGAGACAAAGCAGCTTTTCTTACGTAATCTCACGTTTTCTGTTTTATCTCGTCCGTTCCTTCTGTTTTAAAAGGAAGCTTCCTTTACTTTGATATCGTTTTTATACAGCCATATTCGACTAGTCGTTTAATAAAAGCCTCAATGTCTAGTTTGACTCCGCCTTCCTCTTCTTTTATCTTTCTCCCTCATCCTCAATGAACTTGTCGCCTCACCTGAATGTTAATCTTAATTTTGAGTGTTTAAACGAGGCGCGTTCCCTCCCTCCAGGCACCTGGTCCTTCTCCGTGTCGGAGCTGGCCGTCCCCGGGGCCGAGATCGGCCGCATCTCGGCGGCGGACGCCGACCTCGGCGAGAACGCCGCGTTGGAGTACACCATCCTGGACGGGGAGACCGGGGAGACCTTCAACATCACCGGGGTCAACCAGGAGGCCGTCATCACGCTCAACAAGGTGAGGAGGGGAGGGGGGGAGGAGAGGAGGAGAGGAGAAGGGGAGGAGGGGAGGAAAGGAGGAAAGGAGGAGGGGAGGAGGGGAGGAGGAAAGGAGGAAAGGAGGAAGGGAGGAAAGGAGGAAAGGAGGAAAGGAGGAGGGGAGGAAAGGAGGAAAGGAGGAAAGGAGGAGGAGAGGAGGAGAGGAGGGGAGGAAAGGAGGAGGAAGGAGGAAAGGAGGGGAGGAAAGGAGGAAAGGAGGGAAGGAGGGGAGGAGGGGAGGAGGAGAGGAGGGGAGGAAAGGAGGAGGGGATGAAAGGAGGAAAGGATGGGGAGAGGAAAGGAGGAGGGGAGAAGGGGAGGAAAAGATGAGGGGAGGAGGGAAGGAAAAGAGGAGGGAGAAGGGGAGGAGGGAGGAGGAGGAAGGAAAGGAGAAGGGGAGGAGGGGAGAAGGGGATGAAAGGAGGAGGGGAGGAGGGGAGAAAGGAGGAGGGGAGGAGAGGAAGAGGTGAGGAAAGGAGGAGGGGAGGGGGGGAAGAGGGGAGGAGGGGAGGAAAGGAGGAAAGGAGGAGGGGAGGGTTGCACGGTTTGTTTCGGGTGAAAGGAAGGAGGAGAGGACACGTTGGTTTTGCCGTGTGCGTCACAGCATCGCTAACAACGCGCCGCCTAAGCCCGTTAACCCGGAGTCACCTCGGCGCTCGCGAAGACGCGGCGTACGCCGGCGCCGTTCCCCGTGATTCATCCCCCCCTCCCCCGCCGCCGCCGCCTTTTCAGCGGAGGAATGTTTTTAAACAGGTGATCTATATTCATCTCACCCGCGTCTCCTCATTTGACTCCCGGCGGAGGAGCGAGGGCTTTGATGGGCTCCTGACAGGTGAATCTCCTGCTTGATTCACTGTGAACACGCCTCCTCCCCCGATCTGCGTCTCCATCTGTTTACAGCGGGAACACGGCGAAGCGTGCCACGCAAATGCCCCCCCCCCCCCCCCCCCCCCCCACCATCCCAGTCATTTTTTCCAGTGAAAATGTTTGGACCGCCGCCGACATGTTTTGACTGCTGCCGCACCCCCACCCTTCATCCTCCCTCCTCCTCCTCCTCCTCCTCCCCCTCCTCCCAATGCGGAGCATGTTTCATGTACAGAAGGATCAATGAGGCGCCGCCTCTTCATCCTCATCCTCATCCCAGCTGGCAAACAGTTCCCTATCGTGTCATTTTGGGTGATTTCAGTTTAAAAAAGTCCCCGACATCTCCGATAATCACATTTTTATGTCTTATGGGGATGCAGGTGCACGGTGGAGAGAGAGAGAGAGAGGGGGGGGGGGGGTGCTGCTACCACCCACTCGTTGCCGGTGCACACGCATAGTCTCTCGTCTCTGGAGAGAGAGACGGGTTCCTCTTCGCTTCACATGTAACGTAGACTTAAAAGGAGAGGGGGCGCAGTGTGTGTGTGTGTGTGTGTGTGTGTGTGTGTGTGTGTGTGTGTGTGTGTGTGTGTGTGACTTATCTGAGATGTGATGCTTTCATTTCAAATGAACCCTACAGACACGTCAAATTGCACCAAATCAACCAGTCACCTCCTTGTGTACCCCGTGGAAATGCTGTTTACATTATGGGAAAAGGAAAATATTGCCACTTTTAAATATGAATAATTGATAATTTTTCAGACAACTGATGTGGTTCGTAATACCAGTGATGAAAGAGCTGAGCTCTGAGTGCTCCTCCTCCATGGTTTGTATCATTAAACAATGATAGTAAGCACATTAAATCCTTCCATGACTTAACTGATAAGGTTATTATCAAGGATTCCCTCCAGACGCGTTCTAATTGATTTAAGCACATTAAAAAATGACTTCTACTCCTCCTTCATTCAAGAGATCAAGCTTCTATGAATATGAAAATCTTGTTTGCTGGATTTATGATGTCGACTGCAGCAAACACGAGGTCTGATCTCATTGTGCGTCGCCGCCATGCTGCTGCGTGAGGAGGCTGTGACCTCTGAGCCGACCTCCCTCCGACGCTGAAGGTCAAACGTCGCAGAACTGGTTTCTGAGAGCGGCGCGGTGCGGAGGCCTCAGCAGTCGATCCGGTAGCTGTTGAACAGGCGGAGGCCGTCATCCTACGACACCGCAGCACACCGCCGGGACGCGGGAAACCAACCGAGAATTTGGAGGGAAAGAAAAGTCTCCAAACTCGGATAAAACTCTCCTTCTTGAGCGTGTGTGTGTGTGTGCGTGTGTGCGTATGTCTGTGCCCATGTGTGTGTAAGTGTGTAAGTGTGTGTCTGTGTCTGTGCCTGTATGTGTGTAAGTGTGTAAGTGTGTGTAAGTGTGTGTCTGTGTGTGTGTCAGTGTGTGTGTGTGTGTGTAGCCCCCCCCGTTTTAAATCCACCACCGTGTCTCAGTTTTTTTTTAGGAAATTGGTTAAAACACGATCCGCACCTGGAGGTGGTGTCTACTGCGGGATCCGAGCCCCGCTGTGAGCTCCTTTTGAAGAGGAGCAGAGAGGCAAGGAGACAAGAAGAAAGGAACCGAGGAACCAGGAATGAGGAAAGAAGAGCAGGGAAGGAGAAAGAGAGAGAGAGAGAGAGAGAGAGAGAGGTGCATACTCATTGACAGCCACAGAGAGAAATGAGGGGCTCACGGAGGAAGCACAACCCCATCCAGAGCGACGAGCAGGTGGAAGAAATTAGGAAGAAATAAATAATAAAAAAGGAGAGATGAAACGGAGGGGAGAAAAACAACTGGGAGACGAGGAAGACGGCGGCAGCATGGCAACAGCAAGACGGAGTGAAGAAGTGAGAGAGAGAGAGAGAGAGAGGAGACGGAGCTGCAGCCCACCGCACGTTTAAAGGGAATCGATCAATTCAACATGTGCCGGGGCGACACACACACACACACACACACACACACACGGACAGAAGAAAAATAACACTCCTGCCACCCGCAGCATTCCTCCCACTGGATTCAGCGATCTCAAAGACGGAAACAAAACGCACAATTAGTGCTTCATCACGGCCTCCTCGTGCTGCGTTGTGTAATCTGTCTTCAAAGCAGCGAGAGGCAGAGAGGCAGAGACTCAGAGAGGCAGAGACTCAGACTCAGAGACTCAGACTCAGTGACTCAGACTCAGAGACTCAGAGACTCAGACTCAGAGACTCAGACTCAGAGACTCAGAGACTCAGACTCAGACTCAGAGACTCAGAGACTCAGAGACTCAGAGACTCAGAGACTCAGAGACTCAGACTCAGACTCATACTCAGACTCAGACTCAGAGACTCAGAGACAGAGACTCAGACTCATACTCAGAGACTCAGAGACTCAGAGACTCAGAGACTCAGACTCAGAGACTGTTGAAATACTAACGGGAACTTGACACGTGGATTCCTTTTGGAGCTAAGTGGATCATGTATGGAGTGTTTACGGATGCTGCGCGGCGGAGTTGTCAGAAGTCATCCGTAGAGCCGGCGGCACTGAGATTCCATTTATTATTTGTGTGTGTGTGTGTGTGTGTGTGTGTGTGTGTGCGTGTGTACAAAAGGTGCAAAAGGTGTAAACTCCAGTAAAGATGCAACAACTCGTGAAAAAACAAACCTGCAGCTCACAGAATGAAAAACAAACAGAGCGTTTAATTGGGGCTAAGCTCCCCCTCAACTTCCGCTTCGTTAGGTAAACCCCCCCACACACAGACACACACACACACACACACACACACACACACAAGGAGGAACATGAAACAATGCAGCCACGTTGTCAGAGGTGTTGGCGCTGAACGTTTTCCTGGAGTCAGACGGTGAAGCATCTTCACGGATTTGAGTCGGCGTTGACCTTGCTGGTCATTTCTGCTGCTGTGGGCTGAATCCCTTTAACCGGTGATCTAATGATGCACACACACACACACACAAACAGACACACACACAAACAGACACACACACACCTATGCAATAAACCCCAGAGAGAGAGAGAGAGAGAGAGAGAGAGAGAGAGAGAGAGAGAGAGAGAGAGAGAGAGAGAGAGAGAGAGAGAGAGAGAGAGAGAGAGAGAGACTTGACCTTGCGGCTCCAGGTATAAACTTTGGGGGATGGAGGCAGAAGAGCTGCAAGAGAGGCGCGATCGCACATTCTGAAGACACCGAGGCTGGCGCCGGGTCCTCACCTCAGGGCGGTGGGGTCGGACTGGGGGGAGCTGAGGAGAGGCGGGGAGGGAGGGCAGCAGATTAGGAAGAAACGGAGTCAACACACAGGGAGCTGGAGGAAGGCGTCTGGGGTTCGTTAAAAAAAAAAGAGGCTGAGAGAGAATATGTGATTGCAAAAATGGAGGAGGAGGAGAGGGCAGACAGAGGTGGGGGGGGGGCAGCGGAGACGTGCCGATGAGCAGAGAGAGAGAGAGAGAGAGAGAGAGTGGGTGAGGGCGGGGACAAGCGAAAGAGAGACGCTCAGGTCATTAGCAGCCTGCAAGTCAGGGTGCCGACTGAAGCAGCCGGCTTATCACTCCTGACTCACTCTCAGGCCCACAGGGAGCCACACACACACACACACACACACACACACGCACACACCTCCCCTCCTCCTCCCAGTCTCTCTCTATCTCCTGCACCCCCACCCCTCCTCTAATCGCCATGCCGCCGTCTCTCTGCATTTCATTACTCTCTCTCTCTCTCTCTCTCTCTCTCTCTCTCTCTCTCGGCCGGCTCTCCCTCCCCACACATCTCCAAATAGTCACACACGCTAAACCAAGATGCAAGTAAATGCTTACACACACACGCACACACACACAGACGTATACACAGTCGTACACACACACACACAGAGCCGTTCCTCGCCCATCCCTCGCCCGTCTCGTCCACGCTCCGGGTGTCGTCTGGGGGCCACGTTAGTGTGTGTCTCGGTGTGTGTGTGTTTTTTTTTTGCATCTCTGACTTCTCTCACACACACAAACACACACACAAACATGCAAATACCCACGTGTGAAGACACACAGGTTACCCAGGAAGATACATGCACCCCCCCCCCTTCCCACACTTCCCACATATCGCTCATGTAGAATGGAATACAATAGAAATATACTTTATTAAATGTGTCGACACAGTAGCACCAATAAACTAAACATACAAGAATAAAATATAACTATAAGAAAGACACAGCGACTGTGCATAAGTATACAAAGTGAAATATAAAATACAAAATAAAATATATATGTATAGATATATACACAACATATATGCAAATACAGCAGTGTAAAATTAAATAAAATATAGACAGTGTGCAAAATGCAAAGCGTGTATATGTACTGAGCGTTCATGCCGCTGCTGATGGATGTGTGAGCGAGGTCATTGGAGCGTCAGCATCACTCTCTGCAGCAGCGCCCCCTACTGGCCACAGGCTCACAGTCGCCGCTGCTTCGACCATTTCACTTCGGCCAAAAGTCAAAAGTTCACCAGCTGCCGCGGCGAGGGTCCGATCAGGAGAACGGAGGAACAAAAAAAAAAACAAGAAGAAGAAAAGCGTGGTCATCAGCGCGTCGAAGGCCCCGGAGCGCCAGAGCGATGCGGGGGAAGGAGCTCGGCGCCGCACGAATTTAACGAAGTCGGATCACATCGTCGCGAGTGTCTTCTCTCTCGTCTCACCTGGGGGACGAGCGGAGATCGCCGCGCTCGCCGTCGTTAATATTTCCATATGCTCTCACTTGCGGGCTAATCCTCGGTCACACGCCGGCAGCGCGGCCCCGGGATTATCTCTGTTTGTTCGCTCGCCCCGAGAAGAGAGAGAGTGTGTTAATCTCCTCACAGGGAGACAAAACGGAGAGAGAGAGGAACCAATGTTTCGCTTCACACAGGATATCTGAGAGAGCAATAAGACAAGAGACACGCGACAGGAGGGAGAGGAGGGAGAACAGAGTCAAAAGGGAAGATTTAGAGGAAGTCTTTGTTCTCCCGACTCGGCAGAAATGTCCAAAGACGCGTTCGTCATCAGACAAATGTGATGTGTGATCTTGATTTAGAAATCCACAAACTCCAGAAACAACTTGAGCCGCCAGCAACGGCGGGAAGCCGAATATACACAGAGCACACACACACACACACACACACACACACACATATGCACACACGCTCTGTTCTCACCAGAGCGTGCGTGCCTGTGGGGTCGGCCTCCCCGAGATGAGATGTATTATGTGTCGCCAGTCTAGCGTGAGGTTAGCTAATTAATTTCTTCTCGCTGTGGAGGTGAATCTGAAAAAAAAGGGGAAATTGTATGTGGAGAATATTTGAATTTCTAAAAAGGACAATGGGAGCATCGGAGAACGGGAGGAGGTTCCACTAGAATGTGGAAAAGGGGAAAGGCAACGTTCAATAGAGATGAGGACGTGTGTTCCCGGGGGCTTTGGTTTTTTTTCTCAGTGTAAACAATGGGTGTTTATGATTTTTGAATTATTTATGTCTGAAAATGAGGACGGTGCAGTGAGTGAAGAGCAGGTCTCTCCTCCGCCAGGTGTGTTTGCAGAGGCCGCCTCCCCCTTTGCACACCGATGGGCTGTTCAAGAGAGTGTGTGTGTGTGTGTGTGTGTGTGTGTGTGTGTGTGTGTGTGTGTGTGTGTGTGTGTGCAAACTTCCCACACAAGGCCACACAGAGCACTTGGCCGTGTGAAAACATTTTCACGGGTAACGTCCTCGCCTGTAGCGGACAGAAAACATAGAAACCCAATTGTGTGTCGCCGTGTGATGAGTGCTTCCTGTGAGGGTGAAAGAGGTGTGTGTGTGTGTGTGTGTGTGTGTGTGCGTGTGTGTGTGTGTGTGTGCGTGCGTGCGTTTTGACTGAGCTGGCCCGTCGTGCCCACTCGAGGTGTGGGGGGGTGGGATTGCGTATAGGGGTTGTGATGGAGTATGTGAGGCGACGAAAGGAGGGAGGGGGGGAGCAGTGATGGAGTGCTGGAGGGAGGGAGGGAGGGAGGGTGGGGGGTGGGGGGGTGATGAGTGTGCGCTCACGGTGTAAGTGACACCTCTCCTCCTCAGACAGATTGTCTCTCTCTCTCCCTGTAATGGGGACCCCGTTAAGAAACCCTTTTCTCGCCGTGTACCCTGCCTAAACCCCTCCGTCTGCACACACACACACGCACACTCAAACACACACACACACACTCACGCAATTCCTCTTGTTTATATATCTTTCCTAAAGAGAAATTCCCCCCAGAGTGCGAGCATTTTCTCGATGCCTTTCACTTCGCCCTTTTCCTCGGCGTAATCTTCAATCAATCTTCTCAAACTGCTGATTTTCTGTAAAGCGGTCGGAGGAGAAGGGAAGGCAGAGGACCACAGAGAGAGAGAGAGAGAGAGAGAGAGAGATCAGAAAGTATGGAGAGGATATCAATATTCCCACATCCTCCGAATGATTTGAGTTGTTTGTATATTCTGCATAGGCAGGGATCCATTTATCCTCCGTCCAGCTCGGGAGTCGCCAAATACCTTAAACGTGTGTGTGTGTGTGTATGTGTGTGTGTGTGTGTGTGTGTGTGTGTGTGATTACCTGGGTGTACCTCTGCCCCTCGCCCAACAATCATCCAGGCAAACCCAATCAGAGGCTGTCCTCTGCGTGCGGAGGCCGGTGGCCGGGCGGCGCCTCCATCAAATGGGCTTCATAACCTCTCCGTAACAAACAATCCCGGCGGCCCGAATCCCAAATGAAATCTCTGCTACCTGTGTAGACAAAGGCGGGTACGCGTCTCCATGGCGATAGTCGAGTCGTCATGGTGATGGTTTTTCTTTTCCTTAGTTTTTCCGTTTAGTTTATTCGAGCGGTTCTGTGTTTCACTCGGTTTCCACGTATAGAGAAAATCCATCGTTACGGTACACGGAACTCTAGACGGCTCCGCATCCCTAAGTGAAATCCACTCTGTGTTTGAGTTGGTCCAGGTTCACTTAACACACACACACATATGCACACACACACATACACAGACAGACAGACACGATCACACACACGTATACACAGACAAACACACACACACATACAGACAGACAGACACGATCACACACACATATACACAGACAAACACACATATACACAGACAAACACACACATACAGACAGACATACACACACTCACTCACACACAGACACACACACACATACAGACAGACACGCACACACACATATACACAGAAAAACACACACAGACTCACACACACTCTCACACACACACGCACACACATATACACACACATACAGACAGACACGCACACACACACATACACATACAGACACAAATACCCCCATACAAACACACTCACACATACAGAAGCACACTCACACACAGACACACGCACACACACACGTGCACACACACACACACTCAAACACACACAAACAGACACACACAAACCCACACAGACACACACATACAGACACACACTCACATACAGACACACACATACACACATATACACAGAAAAAAACACACACTTACACACACATACTCACACACACACACTTACACACAGACACACATACACAGACACGCACACACACATACAGACACAAACACACATACAAAAACACTCACACATACAGAAACACACTCACACACAGACACACGCACACAGACACATGCACACACACACTCAAACACACACACTCACACATACAGAAACACACTCACACACAGACACACGCACACAGACACATGCACACACACACTCAAACACACACACAAACACACACATACACAGACACACACAGACACACACTCACATACAGACACACATAGACACACACAGACAGACACACACACACATACAGACACACATAGACACACACATACACAGACACACACACCTGCCAGGGATCCACCGTGAGCCCCGAGCTTGAACGGCCCCGAGCTTGAACGGCCCCGAGCTTGAACGTCCCCGAGCGTCACGTGTAGATATATCGCCGCTAATCTCGCACATTTTCCCGAGAGACGGCGCTGCCGTTCAACCCCACAGCGGCACGTGTCCTCCGGTCTTTGCGTGTTCGAGAATATCCGACATCAAACCCCGGCATCCGAACCCCGCAGCGGCGTCATTGTCGAATCCTTTGAACTCTTCAGCGGAGCGTCTCATTGGCTATGCGGTAACACACCTCACACGGACGCCACCTTCAAAGGACCCCTTCAAAAACCATAACGCCAAGTTCCACGGTAACCACGGCAGCATTATTTACTCCCTGCTGATTTTGGATGGGACCTTTCTTTGACCTCTGTCACCTCCCATCTGTCGGAATAATTCAGTGTTCCTTTGTTTTTGATATACGTCAGTTTATCCGTCATCTTTGGGGGAAATGAGTTTGAGGGTCGGACCACATGAAAGCACAACCCGGTCCTTTGACGTTCTACCCCGCTAACTCGCCGCCCCCCCCCCCCCCCCCAGGCGGTGGACTACGAGAGTCGGAGCTCCTACTCCTTCTCCGTGGAGGTCCTCAACCCCATCGTCGACCCACGCTTCTTGCGCAGAGGCCCCTTCAAGGACCGGGCGTCCATCAGGGTCGCGGTGCTGGACGCGGACGAGCCTCCGAGGTTCTCCCGAGCCCGATACCACATGGACGTGTCTGAAAACTGCCCGCCGGCCTGCACCGTGGGCCGGGTCAGCGCCGTGGACCCTGATACCGGTCTCACCAACAACATCAGGTACAGTACCGGGCACCGGTCCTCATAACCCATGTACGGGTTGAGCTGCGGGTCCTGATAAAGCAGGTCTAACGTATCCGCTATTACACTCGTACTGAGGTTTCTATTCATCACATTTACTTATTTGATTAATTGGCGAGAGAGTGGCTACATGTTTACAGTGTTTGAGCTAAGCTAAGCTATGCTAAGCTAATATATGCTAAGCTAAGCGGCTGCAGACACAAGAGTGGCCTCGATTTACTCGTCTAACTCTTAGAAAGAGAGAATATTGCCCAAAACGTTCCTTAGAATTATTAATTTAATGGTTTCTGTTTTAATCTCACCGCTAAAGGGGAAACCAAGCACATGATGGTGTATTTTCTTTATTTGATTTTTGAGAGGCGAGGATTTGTTTGATTGTTTTGGATGTTTATTTTGTATCCTTATTGTTTTAAACAAGGCATATTATTTTGGGACTGAAATCGAAACTCAGCTCTTCAATTAAAAAGAAACAAGACACGTGAGTGAGAACAAACCAAATCAAATAAAGCCAACAGTATGCCCACTCAGCGTTCCCTCGAGCGGACGACGCCCACACATGTGTTTCTGTGCTCCAATCGTTCCACTGCTGTTTGCTTGCAGCCTTGATTTTCTATGTGTCTTGGAGGCAACTGTATGCCTGTAACAACCACACAAAGACGTGTCCCAATTAGCGGCGGCAAAAAGTGCTGAGAGTGAGTGTTGATAGTCGGTATATTGCTCGAGATATTAAGATAATCTTCAAAAGAGCTCCTATCAGCGGCGATAATCTGCCCGTATTAATTCTGTGGCCATTTGAAATCAGTTTCCTTATCGCTCCCTCACACACTCGCCCCGTGTGCTTCTTTCACTCGGCAACCCCCCCTGCCACCTCGGCTTGCCTCTTCCCTCCACTTATTCTTTTCTATGCTTCCTCTTTTGCCCTCACCTCCCATTTTCTCGACTATCTTCCCTCCTCCCGCCCTGCTTTTCCTTTCACCTCCAGGTTCTCCATTGATCCCCAGTCGGACCCGGAAGCTCTGTTCCGTATCACGCCGGACACCGGCCTCATCACCACGGCCATGGAGCTGGACCGGGAGCGCGACCACTGGCACAACATCACCGTCATCGCCACCCAGAGAGGTCAGAGGTCGCGAGAACTCGTCCATTGGATCAATTTCTCTTACTCAGAGCTGAAAACTCTTAAAACGGGACCAACAAGTTAGCCCCACTGCTCCACACTGATGAGTATGAGGGTGTGAGAGGTTTAAGGAAGAGTGAGACGCAAAAAGACAGTACCTGAAAAGGACAATACCTGAAATGGACGGTACCTGGAAAACACAGTATCTGAAAAAGACATTATCTGAAAAAGACAGTATCTGAAAAGCATAGTATCTGAAAAGGACAGTATTTAAAAAAGACAGTATCTGAAAAAGACAGTATCTGAAAAGACAGTATCTGAAGGGAAAAGTGTTTGAAAAGACAGTACCTCAAAAAGACAGTATCTGAAAAGACAGTATCTGAAAGAGACTGTACCTGAAAGGGACAGTATCTGAAAAAGACAGTATCTGAACAAGACAGTATCTGAACAAGACAGTATCTGAAGGGAAAAGTGTTTGAAAAGACAGTATCTGAAAAGAAAGTATCTGAAAAGAAAGTATCTGAACAAGACAGTATCTGAACAAGACAGTATCTGAAGGGAAAAGTGTTTGAAAAGACAGTATCTGAAAAGAAAGTATCTGAAAAGACAGTATCTGAACAAGACAGTATATGAAAAGACAGTATCTGAACAAGACAGTATCTGAACAAGACAGTATCTGAACAAGACAGTACCTGAAAAGGACAGTATCTGAAAAGACAGTATCTGAACAGCTGTGTATCCGGCCCACAATGCATTTCGCTAAGCGGCTTACCGCTCCACTCATCGAGCCGAGAGGGGAAAGCTGTTTGGCTCCACAGATTGTTTTGCCTTCGCCCCGCGGGGTCAATTGATCCATATACCGCGCCAGTTATCTGACGCCGCGACGGATAGATCCGTTCTCTCAAGGATTCAACTGGAAAACTAAAGAATTAAAGCGGCAAATCGAACGTGAGCCGCCGCTCTGCGCGCGGGGGGGGGGGGGGGGGGCGGCGCCAAGGAGGGTGCTGCCTTTGGGTGTGGGGGGGCGAGGAGGTTTGTCGCAGTGTTTTTTTAGGAGCTGCTTTCAACCACGGTCAAGGTGAGGGGTGAAGATGAGGGGTGAAGGTGAGGGGTGAGGGGTGAAGGTGAGGGGTGAAGGTGAGGGGTGAAGATGAGGGGTGAAGGTGAGGGGTGAAGGTGAGGTGTGAAGGTGAGGGGTGAAGGTGAAGGTGAGGGGTGAGGGGTGAAGGTGAGGGGTGAAGGTGAGGTGTGAAGGTGAGGGGTGAAGGTGAGGGGTGAAGGTGAGGGGTGAAGGTGAGGTGTGAAGGTGAGGGGTGAAGGTGAAGGTGAGGGGTGAGGGGTGAAGGTGAGGTGTGAAGGTGAGGGGTGAAGGTGAAGGTGAGGGGTGAAGGTGAAGGTGAGGGGTGAGGGGTGAAGGTGAGGGTCGTTTGTATTTCCGGGAGTCAAGGATAAACGTTGTCATAAAGAGAGGTTTCACATATCAATACATCAAGATGTGCTGCGGTTGACCCTGTCAAGTAGAGGGATTCATAGTGGTGGAACCCTATGAGAACCAGAGTTTCGGCCTTGAGAAAGTGTGTGTGTGTGTGTGTGTGTGTGTGTGTTTGTGTGTGTGTGTGTCGGAGGAGGAGGGGGGGTGGGGGTTGCATGGTTTGTTTTTAATTATAAGGCCAGGCAGTATTGTATGTTCTTTTTCTTCTTCATTTTTAACCACAAATCATCTTTTTCCTCAGTCACTTAAGTTTTGAGCTCTGTGGAGACAGGAAGAAGTTTTATTTGACTAAGACCTGATAAACGGTGATGCAAATGAGAAAATCATCAAAGACACAGAATAACTTTTATTTCCAGCCCCCGTGCGCCTTCTGCTAAATTATTCTAAATTTACTCTTGGCGGGTTCCGAGACAAGACGAGATATCTGGATCCTTTTCTCAACCCTTAAAAAAAAAGCAGTAGAAGTGAAAGTTTTTCTGAATAATGGAGACCAGTGGCCGCCGCGTGTGCGAGGACAGGAAGTTGTCTCTTCCTGCCAAGTCTCCGGTCAAAGTTCATCTCTACTCGGGGGAGGTGGGGGGGGGGGGTGGGGGGGGCACAGTGAGGACCTGTCTTGAATAACAAACTAAACTGTCGGAGGCCGCGGGCAGGCCAGGCTCACCCAGTGGCAATGCATCCCCCCCCCCCACACACACACACACACACCTCCCAGGGTTGCAGGGTGGCCTGCTTACATGAGTGAGAGAAGAAGACGTGTGCTGAAAGCCTCGCGCAAGAGCAGCCTCAGATGTTCCGGTGAATGTTCGGCTCAGAATTTGACGTTTCAAGCGTGGTGGGGAGCGCTGTGTGTGTGTGTGTGTGTGTGTGTGTGTGTGTGTGTGTGTGTGTGTGTGTGTGTATCCAAGTGAACGCGGTCTGGGAGACCTCTGTGCCAATCCATTTAAGCTGCGCCCCGGTGTAACTGCATGCAGATTGACTGCTTTCTACATCGCTTTTCTGCTCCGTCTCTCTCTCTCTCTCCCTCTTTCTTATAAAACAAAGACACACACACACACACACACACACACACACACACACACACAAGCTTTCGCGAGGAATCCAACCGTTTTCGACCGCCTGGGGACGCTTCAGTCGGACCTCATCTGGGAGCCCGCGAGCTGCAACACGAGCCAAATGAAACCAAATGAGATGCGACTGTATTTTTAGCCGGCCGTTTGCTCGGCAACGACATCCGAGTTCCGGCGACGTTTCTGGATAGAGGCGGAAAAGCTCAACCTCACACACACACACTAACACACACACACACACGCACACACACACACACACACTGGTGCTGGTTGCATTAGATGTCTTTCTTCCTCCAGCTGTCTGCCGTGCTGTGAGCTGTTGTGTGGTTGCCTCTTTCAGACAACCCCAGCCAGGTGTCCAGGGTTCTGGTTGCGGTGGAGACCTTGGACCTGAACGACAACGCCCCCGAGCTGGACCGACAGTACACCACGGCCCTGTGTGACTCATCCTCCATCGGGCAGGTCAGTACATAGTGGCCTCTGATGTCTGGTTGAGTGTTTGCATGAAGAATTCGGCCCTATTTGTATAAAAGAGTCCATTCATCCTTTTCCAAGTTCACTGCTTTTGTTTCCACTCGCCTTGGGGACAGATGTCTGGAACTGTTCTATTATATAGTTTATATATTATAATACATTATTATATCAATATTGTTGGAGCTGCTCATGTCGTTATACATATACGTATATTCTCAGGTACAAGGTGAATTAACAAAAGACGTCAAAATTAATGAAGTTATCATCAGGTAAAGCCACACTTAATAATAATAATAATAATACATCACATTTCTATTGCGCTTTTCAAAATACTCAAAGGCTTACTTTTATATTTTCGAGGAGACGCTGTTATCAGTGCACTTCGACTTGATTTTTCAAGTTTTTAAAATTATGAAAAAGAAAAAAGTAGCAGATTAAATAAATGTAAATGTTCATTTTATTTCAGCCATTTTGGGGAAGAATGGTTAATCTGGATGCAAAAAAATGTCAAAACATGTTACCAGCATTACGTCTTGTTTACTGGCCGCCCAGAAAACCTCGATATCGGCCGACCTGCAGTCAGTAGAGCTGCTGAGGATTGTGATTTGTCAATTAGGCAAAATACCAAAGTACCAACGAATCACACGGTTCTTAAGGCGGTCACGCTCACTGGATTGGAAAAGGGCTGTGTGTGTGTGTGTGTGTGTGTGTGTTTGTGTGTGTGTGTTGCTTTAACTCCACTCTATGGGTGACGCGGTGCCTTCAATACCTCCGTTAAATGCCTCCAACGACTTTTACAAGATTAATATTCCAAGACCTTCGCTGTAGCTACGTTTACGGCCTGAACCATCTCGACTTTGGGCTGGCTCGCCATGACGTCACGCACAGCGGAGGTCACACTGCAGCGTGAACTCCGCCCACTCCTTCATCGAGCGCGTCGTCGGGTGCTTGATCCGGTCTCTGAATCGTGGGGCGTGAGCACGCTAACGAGCTAAACCGGGTCCAGGGAGCGCGGCATCCCTCCAAAGCCGAGCCCGTTGAAGTGTAGCAGCGTTTAAAGCTCAGCATCCGCTCCGATACGGCGCCGTGCGGCTCCCCCCCCCCCCCGCTCGCCGAATCCTCCGTGGCCCGTTATGCGAACGCAGCCGCTATTCAGATTGTAATTAAACTCCAGCCTGGACTCACACTTTCCAGCCAGACTGCCATCCGTCCTGCTTTTCCTTTTTTAGTGTGTGTGTGTGTGCGTGTGTGTGTTTCTATTATTCTGCATCACGGTGTTCTCTCTTTTGATCCTATCTCAATTATATAAATCATCCCTGCGCTCCTCAATATCTCCCTGGAAGCCATCCTTTTGCGGCCCCCGCCCCCCCGTCGTCCTCACTACTCCACGCCATCATTGGTGTCTTGGCCCCATCTGTTGCGTTTTTTTTGTTTTTGTTGTCTTTGTTGTTTCTCGCCACTAAATCTGCGATTCGGTGGCAGCGAGCGTTGATTATGCATTCATTTATTTATTCCCCGCCGCCCGTGATGTTCGCGTTTTTGCGTCGACGGTTCAAGAAAAGAGAGATTAGGAACGCACTGTCCCTCTCCGTCTCTCAGCGGGAACTTATTCATTAGCCAACGCACGTTCTATTATACACTCACACCCGGCAACCGATAACATAATGCGACTGTACAGAACAAATGTTCCCACGACTAGCGCCCTTCATCCCCGCGTTCAGTCTGGCAGGCGCCCGGCGCTCCAAAGCGCCTCTGAAAGGACGTCTTGCATAATGACGCCCGGCGTTTTATCACGAGAAATAAATTACCCATCAGCTCGGGCTGCGGGGGAGATTATTCTTCTTTTTCTTTTTCTGTGATTCATTTCATGACGATTGCCGGGCTCGGGCGCGGATGCCATTACCAAAATTGAAAAGGGCCCGCCGCGCCGTATTTGCGGAAGGCGGACGCGGTTATTTATTGGGTGTGAGGATCGGACCGGCTCCCTCGGTGTCGCTCTGCGCTAATTGTTTGGCTCGTTTTGGATTCCTGCTGACGTCAGCAAATGGTTTGCGGGCTAAAAGCGCTCTCTGTGTAACTGTTTCCGCCATTACCTTTTTCTTTTTTTCTTCTCCTCCCGCCCTCGCCTCACCGTATCTCCTCCGCTCGCTCTATCTCTGGGTTTCAGGTGGTGCAGGTGTTGCGGGCGATTGATAGAGACGAGGGAGGCAATGACAGCGCGGTGTATTTCAGCATCCCTCCGGAGTCCAGCTCTGCCCTCAACTTCAGCGTCAGGGACAGTGGTGGTAGGCACTCAATCTTCTCCTCCCTCTGTATATCTCTTAATACCCTCTTTTTTTTTCATCCCCCTGCTCCCCTGACAAACACACGGCTTCTCCTCTACTTTGTCAAGGCTCTTAATCCCACATTTTCTTTTCCGCCTTTCTCTTTCCATCTTTGTCTTTATTCTCCCCCGCCCCACCCACACACAGACACACACACACATACACACACACACACACACACACGCACACACACATACACACACTCTCTTCCATTTCCTTCCCCCTCCTCTCAAACCTCTCTCCCCCCCCTCCCCCTTTTCTGTCTCTGCCTCTCTCTTCCACCATCCATCTCCCAACTCCGGTGGCCCAATTGCTTTGCTTTTGTGATGCTCCTCTCTTTTGGTCGTCCCTCTTGTTTGCCTTCCCCTCCCCCCCCCCCCAACCACGTACACTCACTGTTTTACAAAGAAAGGCTTTTGAAGAAATCAGAGCTGCTTCATTTAATTCACTTCAGCTCAATTGAATTTAGCTACTTAGCATTTGTTTCTAGTACACGCTCTCTCTGTTCGGCTTTCTTTGGCCCATTTTCCTCCACAAAGACACACACACACACACACACAGCATGTACAGTGCAAGTACACACTGACATAGACATGCACAGTACGGTACACAGTCCTCATTTCTAGGAAGTGCCGTGTTACTGATTATTTTCATCAAAACATCAAGTTGGGTTGTTTTTGCTGAAAGGAAATCTTAGATAAAAGATTGTAATGAAATTAAAGTTTCTGTACGCACTGCGCTACATTCACAAACCTTTTTGTAGCCTTTTTTTTCGTGCACAAAGACAAAATAATGTGTCCATAGATGTCGCCCGACGACTTCCCTTGAACGCAGACACACGGGCCTTTTTTGCAGGCAGTGCTTCACACCCGAACACGTCGCGTGGATCCTTGATTGCCGAAGGAAACACAAAACAGTTGCAAATGTGAAAAGTTTCTGAAAAGCTGCTCTTCCCACCGTGAAGCACCTCCCTGATTACCTTCCTGATGCGCCACAGGAGCGAGGCGGCTCGGCAGCTCACCCGCATGCGGCAAGGTTGCATCAGCGAAGTCTCAATCTGAATATCGCTGTGGGTTGACTTCACGTGTCATAGATGTCAGTCCTTCATCAAACTGTAGCGAGTCGATGAGTCCCGTAGACTATATTAACTTCTCCAATGTAAACTAAAACATTCATTTCTAGTCGTTGGCCCCTGTCCTCCTGATGTTGTGTATCCTCTCTCCTTTTAGCTTTGTTTTGGTCTCCCCCAATGTGTTTCTTTGCCGGCTCCACGCTCCACCACTGTGCCCTGGGGGTCGTGCCGTTGTTCCCACAGCACCATTATCCCAAATCTCGGTTGAAAAATATGTCCCATTTGACCAAAAGCCCATTCGTCCGATGGCCGATGACCAGGGGCGGCCCTAGCACATTTGGCGCTCTAGGCGAGCTTCACTCGAACAAAAAAAACGATCTTATGGTTTTGTACTTTTGGTAGAGAAGAGAAGTTGATGCAGTGTGAAAGATTATCTAATTAGGTGCTGTGGCTTAGTGGGTAGAAGCGAGTGATTGGTGAACACTAGGTCCTACGTTCAAGTCCCAACAGTGACAAAAAATAGAACACTTGAAAAACATTTTTTGTTTTTTTGCTGGGCAGATTTTTTGGCGCCCCCCTCTGACTGGCGCCCTAGGCGGCCGCCTATACCGCCTGTAGGAAAAAACGCTCCTGCCCATGACCCTTAAAAACAAAGAGACATTGTCCCGGAGGCCCATTGCACCAAACATACACAATCCATACGCAACAAACACGAGAACATCACACATGTTAATGCAGGATGTCTTCTCAGTCTCTGATTGGCTGAACCTGATATTCTTGCCCTCCACCTCACTAATCTCATTCCTCAAGCCTAACCAACGAGGAACAGCGGATAATCGTAGTGGGTCATGCGACCGCCAGCTGGAAGAAGAACATCTGGAAGTCATTCTGCATAATAATTAGCCACAAGCTTCTGTTTGCTTTGTGGAGAGGGGTATTTCAGAGAAAAGGGGCGTAGGTTTTCGAGATAAATCGCGCCATCGAACAAATGTGCTTTGGTTCCGTTTGGGACCTTTGGGGGTTTGGGAACAAAGGGCCTCTTTTGGAACAACGGGCAGTCGCCTGAACCGCCGCTCTAATCACTGTCGATCTGCCATGTCGGTGCCGAGCAGGTGAAGTGCAGAGCGGTTTTATTTTGGCTCTTTCACTAAATGAGGTTGACGAGAGCCAAGTAATAAATTTGCGGGGGCTCCAAAAAATAACGCTACGCTCAAATACACAAAGTAGTCCGTAGGGACCCAGGGACCAACGGCAGAGATCAAGCGACCACACACTGGGCAATGCTACTCCACCCATCGTGAGGGTAAAGACTATTAAGTGTAAGTCTGGGGATCTTATTATGTGTATTATGTCCCTGCGATGAGATCTGGAGGATAAACTCGCTCGACAACGGGAATCAAAGGCGTCTTTGAAGTGTCACCCAACAGCAGAACAGTCCTGTTCTCATTTGGACGGCCCCTCTGACGGAGGCCCTGCTTTGTTAAACCAAAAACACTAATGACTCAATCTGTGATCAGAGGAGCACGGATCTGATAACCAAGTCTGTTTTATATATATTTGAACAAATTGGCAGGCGCCTTTCATGCCGATTAAATATTTTCTACCCAACGTTTGGGAGCTCTCTTATCTATTGCCTTAAAAAAAAAAGAGACATTTCATTTTGAGGGAATCTCTCTCCTCCGCTGACACTTCACAACTCTGCTGTCAGACCAGTAGAGACCAGAGTTTCGCTTATTGCTGAAATCTTAAAGATAATAAAAGATGGATTGGTTTTACGGTGTGGTTCATGTTTGCTTCATTCCATTGTGGTACAAACCGGATATCAACGGATGACTCGTGTCCCTTCAGGCCCCACGGCGAGCCTGGTGCTGCTGTCCCAGCTCCGGCCGCTGTCCCGCTCCGCGTCCTCCACCCTGACGCTCCACGTGCCGCTGGTCCTGAGGGACGGGACGTCGGGCCTCACCAGCACCGGGACGGTCACCGTGTCCGTCTGTCCCTGCCTGAGGGGAGGGGCCCGGGCCGGGGAGAAGGAGGAGAAGGAGAAACAGCAGGAGGGCGAGTGGGACTGGGAACGAGAGGCGGTGTGCCTCCCTCAGCAGTCCTCGCTGCCGTCGCCCGGCCTCAGCACCGCCGCCCTGCTGGCCATCCTGGCGTGCGTCGCCACTCTACTAGGTAAATACTTTTGATATTGAAAGATAACGAAAAAAAGTGTAATAATAATAATGTGTGGATTGTGTTTCCTTATGGCATCTTCCAGATGCATGGTTCATTTTTACTGTATTTGTATGTTTTATTATTATTATGCATTCTTACTTTAGAGGGTTGTATTTCTTTTAAAAATACCTAAATAAAATATGTAGTATTAAAAAAAAATTATAATAATGTGTTGCATCTGGAAAGCTGACTTATACAACGAGCATCGTGTTTTCACTACGGCATTATTTATGAAGTTATCGCAGGACGATTTACTGCAAATAAAGGCGTTTAATGCTAATAAAAAAAGAAGAAGAGTAAATACTGTTTAGGGCTGTTTACCCTGCACTAGATCCCAGAGTGTTTAATCTGCATATAAAAATAATGCTTAAATATTTTCCTCAGTCACAGCTGCTGGATAGCGGGGGTTTACTTTTCCTCGCAATTTTGGTCCAGTCGTGTCCTCTGGCGAGGTCGCCACTAATCACGGCTAAAAACAACAATTCTGAGTGATTATCCGGGCCCTCAGGTTTTTTGATAGCGGCGTAATAAAATGTCACTGGCACCTTTCGCAGAAACTCTCAAACGCTCGATTGGATAATGCGGAGGTGCTGAGGAGGTTTGGCTCTGGGCCAGCATCGTTTTCATCCGGCCTGTTGGATCACTACTCATGCCGTGTTGATGGGGGCATTACTATCATTCTGGAAAAGGCCACTTCAATCAAGACGGGAACGCAGCGCGGCGTGAAGGTGATCGCGCAGATTAGGTCTTCTGGATGGAAGTTTATAATTCTATTCCCCGAGTGACAAGGGCATAAACTCCACCGGGAGGAATCAACACAGATTTGCATACGCTCAACTCGCATGAAGTTTTTTCCGCGGCGTGAGAAAAGAGCTGCAGCTTTGCGCCAGGACAATTTAGTCTTTGGCGTCTGAACGAGGTTGATGGCTAATCCCAAACAGGATGACTGGGCCCCTCCAAAAGATGCCAAATGTTCACACAGAAGCTCAGACAACAGCTCCATCAGGATCCCATCTGGTTATTAGGGAGGGGCTCGGCATACATGAGAGGGATATCGGGCCGTTCGGTAACCGGCGCGTGATGGTTATCCCTCAACTTGTTGTGAGAGATTAGATATTCTCCACTCGTCCACGGTAAAACCAAATAATGCAAAGCTCCAACAATATTGAAGCTGTGGGTTTGACTCACTGCGGCAGCTTAGCCACCTGTGGTACATCCGTATGGGGACACAACCAATCGCGGCTTAGCAACCGTTACCAAGCACAGTAGGTCTGTCAAAGTTTTGACAATGTTTATTTCTGGTTTATTTATGCAGAGACAAACTAAAAAACAGCTTTCCGATGTTATTTTCATGGTGTTTATAACGGTTGCAAGGGGGCGACCCGGTGGTCCCTGGAAGAGGATGAGCACACGGAGGTACAACACATATTACATAAGAGCTTGATTAAAAAAGTGTGGCACTGATTTCAAGTTATCAGGCCGCCAGTTCCAGGAATTCTTCCTTAAGCAGAAAAAGCAGTCTGAGCAGAATATGTTTTGCAGAATGGAGCCCAAATATGATCACTTGAAGATGCTTTGGAGGATCTGCTAAAGCTCTGCAGTCTGTTGATGCGTTCACAGAAAGGTCCATTCTAACATTCAGACACAAGCTTCACGGAACGCAAATCACTAGTCGTCATGGAGCTCTAATGAGAGACATGCAGGCCCCCTCGGCATCTCAAGGTGTTGGAGCATTTGCATTAACGTATATATATATATATATATACAATAAATTATTTACAGAGCACTTTTACGAAGCAGATAAAAACCAAAGACAACATTGAAACAACCATAGAATGAAATACGGACAACAGATCATGAACACATGGGGTGATAAAGAAACGTTAAGAAATACATTAAATGGCCGACTTACCTGTTTCCTCTGAAGCTGAGCCGACAACATCCACAGTGATTGACAAGAAACAAGACTGCTGTGAGCTGTTGTGGTTGTATAGAAGTCTATATAAAATGCCTCGACTCCTCTCTTGATTTATTCCCTCCTAAACATTGTAAACATGACTATATGATCTCGACTTCTATACATGTCTTCTTTAATACAGCGTGATGTTCATTTAGTAAAGGATGGTGCTTTTAGAGCCAAACTGACGATAACGCCGGGTATGATTTAGGGCGGGGCTACACAGTGATTGACATTGGTAATATTTGTTTGCATTCTCGTCCGACTTTAACTCTAATTTACACTAACTTTAACCCTTTGATGACATCTTTCGACTCGTGAAAGTTCATCGTAACCTTTTAGTTACCTAAATTATTTGTGTTTAGCGTTGGCTTGTACTTAGCTCCTCCCTCTAGTTCCACTTCTGGTTGCAAAAAAGAACAAGATGGCGACAGTCAAAATGCCAAATTCAAGGCTTCAGAACCGTTGTCCGCGGACCAATGGATGAGATCATTAATGACGATGTCCACTCCTTAAATATTCTTTAAAGCGACACTATGTAACTTTTCCCCAGTAGCGCCCACTTCAGGTATTTAACGCCTGGTCTCGAGCCATATATGGCTCTTCCGGCTCGTCTGCTCCCAGCTGATCGCGACCAGGTTGCCGCTGAACGCGACTCGCTGCCGCTGTCGCGGTGTCGGTGTCGGTATTCAACACAGCAGCATGTCACTCCGTCTCTACGAGTCGCGTAGCGGAGCAAATAAAAAGTCACCTGCGAGCGTGGACTGGCACTATAAGACGTTGCGTAAAGCTGCCAGACAGCAAGTTGAACTACTTCCGCCGGAAGTACCGGGTCGGTCCCCAACATCTTACATTTAGCAGTATTCAGCCCACGGACCCCCGATGGCAGTGGCAGAGGCGCAAATCAACATATTAAAAGTCATTGTAGCGGCACAATTTTTTTCAAGCTGTTATTTTAAGGTTGAAAAGTTACATAGTGGGGCTTTAAGTGAACCGTAAAGGTCAGTTTCTGATCAGGTGTCTATAAAAAGAAAATTATTTAATCAATTGCCATATTAAATATCTACAAGTAGAATATTTCCAAATTCTATAGATGATAAACCTTTTGGTTGCCTAAAATATTCTTATTCAGCATTGGCTTTTATTTAGCTCCGCCCTCGAGTGCCACTTCTGGTTGCAAAAAAACAAGATGGCGACGGTCAAAATGCCAAATTCAAGGCATCGAATCCCTTGACCAATGAGGTGAGGTCATTAATGACGACGTCAACTCCTTATATATTCTACAAGTGAACCGTAGAGATCAGTTGAGTATTCCCAGGTCTTTTTGTTTTCTAGGTACCTTTTATATGAAGTGTCTATGAAAAGAAAATGATTTAAGCAATTCCCAATGTATACCAACAAGAAGAATATTTCCACATTTTGTACAAGACAAACTCTTGTCGAACACGAAACAAGTCCACCTTTCAGGGGGGACTCCTATCACAGGTAGTCTTGTTGGCCGCAGGCTGCCAGTTCTCTGCCCACAGCCTCTGGGAATATGGAATAAGAGCCACCGAGTCACGGGAGAATAGAGCGTCCATTTCGCTGACCGGAGATCAAAGTCAATTACCGAGTGGAGGCATGAAGCGCGCTGATCCACCGGCCCTCCGACCCCAAGGCCTCATCTGGATTTGTTTTTGTCTCATCTCCTTGTCTGACTGAATGCGTCTCCCCTCACTCCCTCCTCTTCCTCCTCTCCCGTTTATTTCCCCGGTGACTTCTGCCCCCTCCTCCCTTGTTAATCATTCGCCTTTTATTTCTTTTTTTTTCTTCCAATTGTCTCTCCTCTCGCCGCCGGCAGCGGTGAGCGGCCTGTCGCTGTCGCTGCGCCGGCAGAAGCGCGACTCCCTGTCGCCGCTGGAGGAGGACGACGTGCGCGAGAACATCATCACGTACGACGACGAGGGCGGCGGCGAGGCCGACACGGCCGCCTTCGACATCGCCGCGCTCCAGAGCGCCCCGCACAGCTCGCGCTCGCGCAGCTATCGCACGCTGGACAGCAGGAACGTGTGAGTAGGCTGACTCTGTGTGTGTTTGTGTGTGTGTGTGTGTGAACATCAAAAAGCGTAATCACATGTACAACAATTGTTGTTTGATTCCATCAAACGTCCTGGCCGGCCCTCTTATCGCACGCCAAAAAGGAAGTCAGGGGTGGAACGAATCCCTCCCCCCTCCGCCTTCAGAGTAAAAGCTTTCATCCCCGTCGAGCCGTTAATTGATCCACTTAAGAAACGGATGAAGCCTGAACTCCCAGCTGATAATCAGTCACCGATCAAAATGCTGAGACAGAAGGCTATCAAGCGCCGCGGTCCTGGGAGACCACTTTGTTGTGCTCGTGATGTGAAAGCGTGTTTATGCTCTTCTACTTCAGAGGGCTGTTTGCACCCACTTTGATGCCTCGGCGAAACATCGTTATTGCCTTTGGACTAATAATTAGCTCCCGATGAATTCTGGCGAGCCATATGGAAAAGGCCATAAACAAGTACAAAGGCTGCATTAAGTTTATTGAAAAAAGTTATGAAGGTGGATACAACAACGCTCCCGAAAAAATGATTAACTTTGAATCCAACGCTGCAACGTACCTGCAATAAACTTTTTTTGCGTTTTATATGTTTTTCTTGACTCTCCGTGTCACGGAAGGGTTAAACTTCGTATGTGAGATCCCACAGAGACTTTCCAACCACGTTTACGCTTAAATCTCTGTTTTCATGGCGAAGAGCTACAGATCTATCATGTTTTCTGTGGCTCTGGGGGAGCTTTTTCTCCTAAGTCTGGGAGAAAGTAACCCCAATAGAACAGTTTGTAACTCGGTCTTTGTACTAGTCAGGTTAGAAGTCAGGATATGTCGGCCTTGACCGCATCATTTTCGACTCTGTTTTGGACCAAAAAAAACAGAAATCACCTCCAACGTGTTTAGAATGAGAAGGGTCTAGCTGGTGAGCTTCATTCCTGAATATCAAGCTTTTTCCACAACCTCATCAGGTTTGTTTTAACCGCAGAGCGTCCAAGACGTCACTGTATGTTGTGGTTTGTCCTATAAAACTTATTAAATATACGTTAGTCGGCTGCTGTAAAGAGGCAGGTTAATGTTATGCGGGATAAACGAGATGTTCCACCTCCACCACGGGTCCTGTAGATGCGGTTACCTTCAAAATCCCTCTCAAATTGACCAGAGATGGGATGGTCCTGGATCAAAAAGGAAAGCAGACAAAACAAACAAACGGGACGTAGGGTAACAATAAGAAAGGAAAGCAGACTGGAGGAGCTGTGTGGGTCGTTTCGGAGTCAGGGGGTTAGCAGGTGAAAGTGAGTTGGAAGAGGTGTGTTTTGAGGGCTTAAATAATGGTAGGGTGGGAGCCTGATGGATGTGAATGGGAAAGCGTTCCAGAGGGGGGGTGCAGCTGCTGAGAAGGCCCGGTCACCCCAAGACATGAACCAGTATCATGTCACCTGAGACCTTTATGTCACTCTCAGACCTCGTTTACACGATGGGAAATCGCATTTATTTTTATTTAATTTTATTACACAGAAACTGAGGTTTTATCACGGAAAACGATAATTTCAAAAAATTCCGGCCAAAGTGGAGATTTCTGAAAACTCAGTTTTTGTGTTTGCGTGTGAATGAGGTCAAACAGAGTTTTAGGTTGTCAAACGTCACAGTATGCGACTAAAGATGCTTCACGTCATGTGATCGTCCTATGGGACGTATGCGGACGGCGTATTTATGCGGGTGCATAAAAATAGAAACTTTTTTGAAAACAACCTTTTGTGTACAACGTTATTTTTGAAAACGGAGGCACAGAAATATTTGTTTCTGTAAATACCCGGCTATGTATAAATGTGGCCTCAATATAAAACAATAATGACCGATGTTGCCTTGTGTCTCACAGTCGTTACGCCCATCAAACCCAAGAAAAGGCTCGCACCTACAGCTGGGCTCAGAATCCGGGCGTGGAGCACAACTACTCGGGCCCCGGCGGGCCCCTCTACGGGCGCCTCTGTTACAGCAGCCACACGCTGCCGGTGCTACGCCGTGGCGCACCGGGCGGAGCCTTCGAGCCTGGCATGGCAGAGCTGGGTTACCGCTTTCCCGGAGGCCAGACGGACCACTCTCTGGTCATCCAGAACCAGGGCGCCACGGCGGGGCCGATGGAGTCCGGAGCGATATACGTGGCTTCCACGGACATCAGCAACGGGAGCCGCACCGTTAGTCGCGACGGCACCGCGCCCCCGAGCGGGATGAGCACGTCGGACGGCGGGACGCCGAGGACCGGCGACAGCCACGAGAGAGGAGGCGGGACCAGACCCGCGAGCAACTGTACCGAGGGGAGCGGCGAGGATAAAGGGAACCACGGCCAAGACGTGGACTGGGTAAGGATCGCACACCAGACACACAGTTTATGATCATAGCTAATATCTAACGTGAACCCAAATATAAGCGCTGTGGTCCATCGGAGGCTTGAGTTTCGCTCCACGGAGTTTCGCACTGCATCACAAAGACGTTGATTCAAGCAGTTATTTGACTCTTCGATCCTCCCCAGTGATCAGAAAGATGATTAATAATGCCAGGTCAGCAAATGTATCATCTTATTGTCTAGATCGCATTGTTGTCCGGAGCATCAACGCTAGCTGTAACGCTTCATGTAATCACGTTCTTCCCTCTGCGTTGTTTAAGACGATGCATATTTGTGGCTAATGGAGGGGTGGATGTTTCGGGAAGGGGAAAAAGGTGATAAACGTTGGATAAACTATTTGATGAATCGACGGCGGCATCAGAGAAACCATTAAATGGGAATAAATGATTGAATACATTATTAAATAAGTAAACGAGTAAGTAAGAAACTAATCAAACAAATGTTAACGATGCGTACTCGCACGTTTTGTGTGAAACTGACGTACGAAAACACAGTTTAATGGATGGATGGATGCTCCAGGAAGGAGGAAAGGTGGTGGACGCCGCCGCGAATGATGAATTAAAATGTAATGAATTACTCGATTAATGATAGATGGCTCCATTGGGGAAAAGATTAACATTGAATGAAGGACTTAATTATTAAATTGTAATAAGCACGTGAAGTTAAGTAAGAAAGTAATTAAGCGAGTAAAATAATAATTGTTACGTTATTTATCTTCTCGGTACGTTGGCGGAGGATGGGGGAGGAAGGTGATGAATCCGAGATATCTGCACATTAATGTCCTGCTGTTTGTTATCTTTTCTATGTTTTTGTTTTATTTATTAGGCCATAGAAGGTTCTGTCTTGCCCTTCCTTTATTTAATTTTCAAATATGTTATCTCTCCATCACTCCCCTCTCCATTTCCCTCTCACAGTGCAGCGTTAGCTCATTCTAATGTTCAATTAATAACCCTGGCTTCTTCTCACTCTGCTCCGCTCGCCTCCATGTCTGTCTGTCCTTCGTCTCAATCATCTTTCTTTTCCTTTATTTCTTCTTTTTTAATCATTTCCTGCTTTTCATCCATTCGGGCATTTTATCGTCAACCCCCCCTCCCTGTCTTTCTCCTCCATCCCTCTCATTAAATGTTCCCACGTCCCCCCATTTTGCGTCGCCGTGACCAAACAACCCTAACAGAGCCACGCCCCCCCCCAGCCCCCGACTGAACCCCCCCGTGCTCGCCTCCGTTCCCTCCAGGTGCAGTCGGAGACGCTCCCCAGGGAGCACCACCTCGTCATGACGCGGTCCGGCTCCGTGATGGGCCAGGGTCACGCCGCCGGAGGCTGGCTGTGCGACTCGGCGACCCTTCCCCTGGCGGGAAGCAGGGCCTCCCGCGGGGGGCTGTCCCCGAAACGCACCGGCTCCGCCCAGTCCGAATCCGACTCAGGCGGCGGAGGAATGGCGGCAGGGGGGAGCGGAAGCGGGGGTGCCTCCACAGACGGACAACATCAACCTGTCCATGGACGCAACTACGCCGCTGTCCTGCAGGGGGAGGGGTCCGGAGAGAGGGACTACCCCGGCAGCTTGGGGAGAGGAGTACTGGAGATGGGCAGCAACTTTGTGGTGGCGAGACCCGACAGGGACGGCAGAGGGATGTCGTCCGTCTACCCGGAAGCGGCCGGCTTTATCGGGGACTGGCGGGACCGGATGGGTCTGGGGGGGTATGCTTTGGGCAGGAGGGATATAAGCCCCCAGCTGTTCCCCTTCCCGGGGCAGCCTCGCGGCGCCTACGGCGGGGTCATGGGCTTCGGGGGCGGCTGGGTTCCCGGGATGGAGGCGGCGAGGGGAGCGCCGGGGCCCGGCGGCCCCTCCCTGGCGCTGAGGGTGGGCGAGTTCCTGCGTCTGCGCCTCGCCCAGGTCACCTTCGACCCCTCGCAGCCGCCGTACGACTCGGTGCAGGTGTACGGCCTGGAGGGCACAGGGTCCCGGGCGGGGTCCCTCAGCTCCCTGGAGAGCGAAGGGGAGAAGGATGCGGAGAAGGAGGAGTGGGGGGCGGGGCTGGAGGAGTGGGGCCCCCGCTTCCAGAAGTTAGCCCACCTCTTCAGAGACCGGGAGAAGGAGAGGGAGGAGAAGGAGAACGACGACGACGGCGACGCCGGGGCCAAGAAGGAGAGCGGGAAGAAAGACGAGCCGGGGAAGACGGAGAAAAGAGAGGGAGGGGAGCCGGCCGGGGAAGAAGAGGGGAAGGACTGAGGAATGAGAGAGAAAAGGAAACAAATAGGGGCAAAGGGGGTACGAGGGAATGGGAGGATGATGAAAAGGCAACCGGAGCTAGAATAATGTGAGGAGAAGTTAACGGAGAGAAAGATGAAGAGGCAGAGTAATAAAAAGAGACGGAGAAAAATGAGCCTAGGGAGGCTGGAGAGTGCGAGGGCAGGGAGGGAGTGATTGATGTAATTTAAAGCAATAAGTGTTGAAACGCTGATATGGTTGAGCACGGATCCTGAGACAATGCAGAGGGTGCTTTCTGCTCGGGGCGGCAACAATTTGTTAAACGCCTCGGACAAAGAAAAACAACCCAAACATCCACGACTCGATTTAATCCAACTGGTGAGCAACGTACGCGGAATGAGAAAAAAGTAGGAGACGAGAAGAAAGGCGTTTTCTCATCGCCCGTTTGTGTGTGTTGCGTGTGTGTGTGTGTGTATTACGTATGTGTGTGTGTGTGTGTATGTGTGTGTGAAAACTCTGATACCTAGAGACATTTTAAAGATGAGAAAGACGTGCAAGAATACAAAAAAGAAATTCCAACGAAGACGTTTAAGAAACTAGGGTAACACACAATGGAGAGGGGGGGGGGGGGGACAAGGGGTGTTGGATGTATTTTGAATATGAGGGACGGACGTACAGAGAGAGGGACGCGAGGCGGCGGTACAGTAAGCGTTTCATGCCGTCTGCAGTGGCAGAGAAAGTGAATAATTCAGCTCATCGCTTGGTTCCAAATGAAAATGATGAATCATTTAAATCCAGCGAAGGATTCTCCCTCCGCCCGGCCGACCGACAGTGTGAAATATTTAAGTGATTTAGGGATGTGATCTCCCAACACCCGCCACCCCATCTCATCCCTCAAGCTTTTTTTGTAGTCGAGTGTTGGTATGTTTACAAAAAGGTTCACACACACACACACACACACACACACACACACACACACACACAGAGAAGACCTGACGGACACCACGAGGCTTTGATTGTACGACAGTGAATTATAAAAGCGACGTCATACCACGAGGACTCTGTTATTCATCTCCTACATGTTTTTATGGAAGAAGTCTCCTATTTTTTAACGCCTAACCCCGCTGTCGTCCCGCGGGACACGTCTTGAGGACAAAGTGTGCATGATCGTACGTATAAACCTAAAAAGTCAACACATTTCTCTTTTTTTTTAACACAACACGTCCACAGAGCGGCTTTTCTCTCCTCTTCTTCTCTCCGTTCCCGCTAAAGGTCACGGTGCAAATGAGCTGGAGTTTCTCAGCTTGAACGCGCTTCTTTTTTTTATTTTTTTTTTTTCTTAAATAATTGTGACGTCCGAGGTAAAACATTTTTTTGGGTTTGTTTGTTTAAAGATGTCAACGAAACGAGAGAAAAAAAGAAAAAGAAAAAAAAGATACAATGTGTGACTGTACATGAAAAGCATTTTCAAATGTAAATACCACTGAATATTATTGCTAAAAGAGAGTATATTAAATGAATAATGAGTGAATAAAAAAAGAATATGTGAAAAAAAAAGAATTGTGAAACCGGACTTGTCGGGCCCGTCTGTATGTAGCGTAGATCATAGAGATGCACTCACTGAGCCGGACGGTGCCGGCCTCCCGGACCGAGCGCAGCACCGTGTCTCCTACACCTGCGGAAAACAAGGGAGCCGGGCTGCGTGGTGGCGGCGCTCGGCTGAGACGGGCGAGCCGAGGATTTAATTAAACACGAGCCCCCTGAAGAAGTCTGTGGAGCGAAATGCCAGAAACCAGAAACCAGGAGCCTCGGAGTTTCGGAGCCTCGCCGGCCCCAGCGAGGATCCCAGTGGGATGAACATCTAATGGAGCGAGGGGGGGGGGGTCTCCTCATGGGCACGCTACAACAAATCTGTATTGCTTTTTTTTTTCTCTCTTTCTCTCTCTCTTTCTCTCTCTAAAATCTGGAGTACTTTATTCTGCAAAAGTGGAATGAAACACTGAAACAGAATGTGTGATACGTTTTTGGGGGGAAGACAGCTCATTGTCACTGGTGTTGCACTGCCTGGGAGATATGAAACAAAGTTTTATGGATGGTAACTTATCTCTAGAAATATAATAAACTGTAAAAATGTTTTATAAAAGATCTGTGGGGGAGGGGGGGGGGGGGAGACTGTGCATCATACGTTATTATTCCAGGCCGTGCAGCTCCATTAACACATTGATATTGCATTTTTGTGCCGTGCCTTGACCGCTTCCTACATCTGAAGTCAAGCTAATTCCATCATTTTGGGGACTTGAAACCCAACAGACTTTCTTTATTCTTTATTCTTCTAGTTATAGTTCACACACACGCACACCCTGAACGTGGTTATCTTTCGGTGTTCACCCGTCGTTGTCACCGGGTTCGTTGTAAAGCCACGGGTCAAGCTGTCGGCTTCGTTATTGTCCCGCCAGGTTCGGTCCGACCCATAAACCTCAGCCGAACCCGAACACACCTCTGTACCCTTCACCTGAGCCACAGACGTGTCCATGCGGTGCAGAGCGCCACCACCAACGTACAAATACTGCACAATAACCAGAGAAGAGAGCGTGTGTGTGTGTGTGTGTGTGTGTGTGTGTGTGTGTGTGTGTGTGTGTGCTGGAGGTGGGGAGGGGGGTGCAGAACCACAGTAGGGGTTTCACTGATTAACAATACCGTGACACCCTAAAGCTCTGGGAACCTTTCCGCCGTACGAGGCATATGGCCCAATAGACGCTGTGTGCCAACCTTAAAGGGCAAATTCCGGTTTATTGCAACTTGGGTCTTATTTTCCGAGCTTCCTGTCAAATGGAGCGTTTAACACGAGTCTCACAGGTTTATGTAACGAACCCCGGGCCGGCCGAACGGAGTCGTAATAACTCTGAAGAAGAGGAGTAGAAGGAGCCGGCCACGCTGGTTGATTCCCCCAAACACTCGTCTGGCGATGTGCTCTCCAACGCCGTGACGAACACCGCGCCGACGAAGTCGCGCTCACGCTCTCCGGCCCGCTCCGCTTCTCCGCCCGCTCTTCTTCTTCTTCTTCTTCGGCGTCGTTAGCGCGGAGCAATCAGAATTTATTCCAGCGTGGACGCATAACTTAAGACGCCTCTTGAATGAGGGAGATTTTCTCGAACGACATTTTAGCTCCGAGTCGTGTCTCGGGGCGAATTGGACTGCCAACTGGATGTGAAGTAAAAAATAAAAAAGCTAAATTATGCGTCCACGCTGGGATGTAAATCTGATGGCTCTGCGTTCCCGCCGGATGATGAAAGGGCACGACGGCGTCCGCCTCTCCGAGACGCAAACAGCATTCGTCGTCCCTGTCTCACTTCAGGGTGTTTATCGGACTCCTGGAACCTTCAATCGTCTGCATTACCGCAGGACTGACCTTTGACCTCAGAAAAACCACAAGGATTGCTATCAGACCGTTTCTGAGTTGTAAAGGTGGCTTACAGAGCCTTGGAGTGTGCCCCCCCCCTCTGGTTTAAACTGGTTTAGCTCTCACTGAACCACAAACTATCTACAACCTACTGGTGTTCTGACCTCTTGTTGCAGCAAGGTTTTTTTTACTATTTCTGAACAATATCATAACTCAAAGAAATGGAAATAAAAGAAATATTAACACAAGACTAGGGTTGGAGACCGATGATGACGAAAGCAGCCTTAACTTAGAGTAGTAGCGTAACGTCTTGCATTCATAAAAGTAGGCCAACAAATAATAAATTAGCAATTATAACAGTGTTTAAGCTAGCTAGCTCGTAGCTAGCGCTAGCTACGAGCTAGCGCTAACTACGAGCGTGTCAGTCTGATGTCCGTTTTGTGTCACTGCTGCAACGTCTTTTACAGGGAACATGGCTGAAGAGGTTTTTAATGTCGTTGTTGTCAATCGTCGTTTTGTGTTTCGGTTTAGGCACTGGTATCGTTTTAAAAGTAGCGGTTTAGCACCCGTAACGGAAAAAAACACAAACAATACCCAATACCCAATACCCATTCCTACCCAACGTTGTAACGGACCAGAGTTTTCCTTTTGACCTTATCTGATTGGAGGAAAACGTCAAAGGATTTAGAGCGGGTACCACGGGTCCACCTACGGATGACTGCCAGCGGACTGAGAACCATTTAGTCATGAGAATAATTCATTCGTTGTGAAGAGAACAAAATCTGTCGCTTTGCCAAACGCATCATGTATCCTGGCATCTGGGCCTTCTTAAATGAGCCAATATCATGAGTCACAAACAAAACAAAAAGCTCTTACCATTTTCATAGCAGTATCCGCAAATTCTGCCACATAAATAAGCATGCTATACCAGTTAGTCACCTTTCTTGCCTGGCCAATTATGTGGTTTATTCTACAGTTCTGATTGGCTCCAGGTGTTTCAATCCCCCCCCTCCCCCCTGATTGGTCTAATTTAAAGTTCTCCTCTGGCTGATTGTTAAAAATTCAAAGTGATGATTCTCCTGATTTGTCTTATTTTTGAGTTCTGGAGTGCTGCGCCGACCGAACCTTCAGACGGAGCTGATTGTGCCGCCGCCTGAGCAGCCGGCAAATTGGTTCAATCAACGGCGTGATTAATGGATCCCCTTCTTTTTCAAATTGAATAAAAGTCGGCGGGCCCTCCGCAGCACTCCCGGCTCAGATTTACAGACCCGGAGTGACGGATGAATGTGGACCTCCGGGGCCATTTGTCAAGTCCTCTGTCCCAAAAAAACCCTGATCCACTGAGTCACCGGAGCAGCATTTAGACATGTTGACGTGAGGCTTAAGGGAGCAGGTCGCGGCCTCTTGACCCCAAACTGGTTAGACCGCTTTTGGTTTTCTGCCACCCCCCCCACCCCCCCCACACACACACACACACACACGCCACCACCACCACCACCATGGTCGACTGCATTGCTCCTGCACGGTGTTGATCCAATGTCCACAAAATTGTGTGCTGAACAAAGTGTATTTATTTCTGTTGTACTTTTTCTTTTTGTAAATTTGAATAAAAAAGGAACTATTTCAAAAGAGACGAGTCAAGACCCACTCTGCGCTCTTTTCTGCCGTCTCTTGAGTTTCTGGATAATAATGTGTGTGTGTGTGTGTGTGTGTGTCTTTAAGAGAAAGAGACAGCGTGAGAGTGCGATGGAGAGATGCTCTGTGCATACAAATGAGTTCAAAACTCGCGAACATGTTTGTTGTTGTGAATAGGTGTGTGTATCGGCTCAGATTTGCCACTCGTGCGTGTGCGTGTGTGTGTGTGTGTGTGTGTGTTTGTGTGTGTGTGTGTTTGTGTGTGTGTGTGTGTGTGTTTGTCTGGTTGCAGGATGGAGGAACACCTCGTCTGGTCTGATCCAGACCGCTGGGGGGATGTGAGGTCAGTAATAGAGGACAGACGGAGAGAGAGAGGTCTGCAGAGCAATCAGGCTTCCAGACGATGGGGGGGGGGGGGGGGGGGGCCTCGCCAGGCAACAAAAAAACAACAACTCAAGAGCAGGCGGCAAACGCAGTCGACCTGACGGCCGCGGGGCCCCGTCGTCCCCGGGGCCCCGCGGAGGATGGATCGCGGGTCGTGCGTGACGGAGTCGGCTGGTTAAACAGATTTATTACAATAATCACATATGAAGGCGGGGGATTATTTCTCCACGATGGCCGGGACAACCATCGCGTTAGCCGGGTCTCCGCTTGATTACGATGATAATAACATCCGCCTGGAGTCAGGGAGCCGATCGGCGCCGCGCCGTGTTAGCGGTTAATACGCGAGTCGGTTGCATTACATCAAAGCGTGTTTGCGGTTCAGGCCGACGCCGCCGCCGAGCGCGGGAGGGAGAAGAAAAATCCCTCGCCATCTCTTCCGCGTCGCTGCTTTCCCATAATTGCGAGATCACGAGGCGGAGGCTGACATCGGGACTCTTAACGAGGACGCAGAGGAGTTTTGACACCGAGCAGATTTTAGTTTTTTTTAAACGCTTTAACTCGTGACCTGCTCGTCTCATCGATCCGTGGAGCTCCGGCGTGTTTATCGGCCTCCTAAAGCGTCGCCGCCGCAATGCAGCAATCGGAGGTGAGTTGCTGCTGTCATGGCGGCGTCAATAATTACAGCGCATGCATAATTGATCACAGCACAACGGTCGGAGCCGCAGATAAAATAACGCTTCTTTTTAACGCCGTGTTCAAACTGAAAACTGGAGCGCTGCACGCACTCAACGAGCTGCAGGATTACATCACAGGACACACAACACAGTGTGTGTGTGTGTGTGTGTGTGTGTGTACATAGCACAGAAACATAATACATGTGAAGGGGGAAGGTGACTTTCATCATCCGTGGCCCTTTAAATCTCGTTTTTGCCTCCCGTCTCGTTTTTTCCTCCCTCTTCCTCCCTCCTCCTCCCAGCCCGGCCTGGTGTCATTCCCGGTGTAAATATTGTCTCTCGCACTCCCCCCTCCCCCCCTCCCCCCCTGGCTGGAGCCTGGGAGCTATGAAAGAGGCCATATTAATAGGATGTTTAGTGCGTTAATGAATTCTAGTAATTGACCGCATCCCTGTGGATTGTGTTATCTCCCGATCGATCAAAACACGTCGGCCTCAAAACAATAACGTTGCTCCGCGAGTGCGGCCGGAGTTTAGACTCACGTCAGATCTCATTTGGGTTGTAATATTTTGGCCGACCGGTTATGGCTGCATGCTCAAGGACCTCTTTAGGCTGACAGTTTTCTCCCTTTTTTTTGCGTTTTTGGAATATTAGTACACACACGCACACACACACTGATGAGTTCATCCAAACCACTCCGCCTCTGCTCCGTTGGAAGCTCGGTGGGTTTCATTTTTATTTCTGGCAAGATGGCGGGAAGTTGTTTGTGTTTTTTTTTAAGGCAACTCGCAGCCGGTTGGTCGTCTGGAGGAGGGGCGGAGCCAACTGCGGGGCGTGAGAAAGAGACAAAGAAAATCAGAGCCTCCGCCGCGAAGCCTCGTCTCCATCACAGGTCTGACTGAGCTGAACACCGCTGCCCACTGCGGGGTCTCACACTCCACTGGTCCCTGTGGGGGTTTATACTGGCCCCATTCTTCTTCTTCCTCACCTCTCTCTCTCTCTCTCTCTTTCTCTCTCTTTTCATCCCGCTCTTTCCTCTCCCGCTCATGCGTTTCCCAGAGTTCACTGGCTCATTCCGAATGGAAAATTAAATCTTCATTAACAATCTTAATTAGAGTTCGATCTCCCCGTAGTAAGCCGACAGGGAATCCATATTGTAACGGGGGGGGGGGGAGAGAGAGGGGGGGGATCTCTATCAGTATTGCTTCTCGTATGGCTTTCTTTTTTTTTGGTTGATACGGTGCTACATGAGGCGACATAATCCCACATCACGCTCCCATAAGCAGGGATGATTTGCCTAATACCAGACAGTGATCACTCAGAGACACGGCGGGGCGAGCGGCCGCTCCGTCCCTCGTCCACGTCTACATGCGAGACGCTGAGTCTTCGCTGTGTGGCCACAACCGTTCGGATCCAGCGCAGTTCAAACAGGCTCCTTCAGTGACGGAGGTCTCTCCTCCCCGCTGGAAGCCATCAAAGGTCCTTCCTGGGTCCTCTTCGTGGAAGCGATGGGCTGAAGGATGTTGCCGGGGGCAACCGGGACCAGTCCAGGATCTAATCCTCTCACAGGAAGTCTACAGGAGCAGCTCAGCAGCCTGGCCTCAGTGCCCCCCCCCTCCTCCTGCAGAAGAAAGTATTTGTTCGGCTGTCCATCTGCAGAGAACATACAGATGCACGTGGCGGCGGCGGGTTTCTGAGCGCTGAGGGCGTGAAGATGGAGTCTGGACCTCCGCTTTTATTTATCAGCTCAGCGCCGTTCCCTGGGAACCGAGCCAGCCGACCGCTCCGAGCCGGAGGATCACATCTCTGCCTAATGCTGCTGTGGCGGGAGAAAACTGTGTGTGTGTGTGTGTGTGTGTGTGTGTGTGTGTGTGTGGGTGTGTGTGTGAGTATGTCTGGGTGTGTGTGTGTGTTTGTCCACATGTGTGTGTGAGTATGTGCGTGTCTGCGTGCGTGTGGTTGTGTGAGTATTTGTACGTGACTGATTTGATATAGGACCTGCTCAACATCCCGCTTTTTGGTTTTTACTTTGAATTTTATTCATCTGGTCGATGAACATGTTTTTTTTTTGTGTGTGTGTGCGTGTCTGTGTGAAAAGGTGTGTGTGTGTGTGTGTGTGTGTTTGTGTGTTGAGTATGTGTGGGTCTGTGTTTACATGTGTGCAAGTGTGTGTTTGTGTGTGCATGCATGTGTGTGCGTGTGTGAGTATGTGTGCGTGTGTCCGTGTGAGTGTGTGTGTGTGTTTGTGTGTGTGTGTGTGTGTTTTTGTGTGTGAGAGTGTGAGGCGACAGACTCTATTTACACACCAGATCGTTACAGGAGAGAAAAAAGAAAAATAGAACATAATAACTAATTATAGATGCACACACACACGCACGCACGCACGCATACACACACACACACACACACACACACACACACACACACATAAATAGTAAAGTGTGTTCATTAGCCCTCTGTGTCAGATTGGCTGATTGTTCAATGAAGTGAGTGCAGTAATACGTTGGGGGAGCCGTGCGGCGCGTGGGAGGTGCGTGGGGTCGATTCCCGTCCGCTGTCCTTCTCAGGGAGTTCACCGGCTGAGCCTGTGTGTGATCAACGGCCCACTCACTAAATACCAACAGACACTCAAACTGCGCGTCCGACCATTATGAATTCCCTCGTCATCTGGATGAATCTTTCTCGTAATAAACCATATCACCTCCGGGCTGCTCCAACACACACCGTGCACAGCTGCTCCTGCGTAGTGTATTAATAGAGAACCAACGCGATGAATTCAACACGCAACCGACGCCATTGGTAGCCAGGACAGGTGTGGAAAAAGCGTGGGAGTCTGTGTAGGGCGGTGGGCAGGGTGAATGGATGGGTCTAAATAGAAAAACACACAAGATTTCACCCAGAATGCAGCTGTTTGTGTCCGTATAGCTCAGAGAGCAGCGTGTGGGTTTTAGTGCCATCTAGTGGTGAGGTGGCAGATTGCAGCCAACTGAAAGCCCCTCCACTCACTCTCCTGTAAACATGGCGGACTCAGAGAAGTAGACCTGCTCCTCATTCTGAGTCAGCAAAGAATATGAATCAGGTGATAATAATTCACACTAATAAACACATATCTCAGAATATAGTATTCCACTTCTGCTAATCGGTCTACGTACTGCACCTTTAGGGAACACAACTTCTGTAGTTAAAAAAGCAAAACACAATCTTATCCGAAAACCTAACCGACGGATTTTATTGCTCCGACGCTGCATCTATCACTCGTGTTGCTGGACTTTCAAATTAAAAAGGAAAAGTAAGTAAGATGTCATAGGAGGAGACGTTTTATGAGAACACATTCCAATCCGAGTCGACACGGCGCTCGGAATAAATCGTCCGTCGTACAATAGTCGCAATAATAAATAATAAAAAAGTCAATAAAAAGGCCCCTGCACTCTCAAATGATTTATTCGGTGCCGTATAGTGTGACGTTTTAACGCCACACCTTGAGCATGTGACCAAGAAGATCCAGAGAGAGCGAGAGAGAGACATTGAGTAAAGGCCACAACTCTGTCTATTAAATGGATAATCTACAATATAGTATTGTTGGGAGAATGATAAACATTGAAGCGGCGGTTTGTTGTAAAGGCTTGACATTTAGCCTGTTTCCCCCCATTTGTCATTTAACATTTAACTCCCCGTCCGTCTTCTTCTCTGGCTGCGACGGTGTAGACTAGCAGCTAATGCGTCGAGACCTTAGTGGTGAAGTAATGTGCTGCCTATTACCTCTCTGGGATTACGATCAATTCTCTTTATTGTGTTTCCCGACTTGTGTTCTTTTCGCCCTTCCTTCTTGCTGGCACCGTTGTGTTATCCCTCCATCAATAACACCAGCGTATACCCGCACGGTCGTTCATCCTGACTGTTTGATACAGGCATCACATGACATATTTAGTAGAATGCAATACAATAAATCCTTCTTGCTCAGAAAAAGTATTGCTCTGACAAACTTTGGACACATTCATCAATAGTCCTTCACGTCCCATTTCCTTCCATTTCCCCTTTAAATAGCTTTAAGCGTGTTCAAATAATCTTGGTCTGACAGTACCTCATATATACTGTGTACAGGCCAGCCCTTCACTGAAGATACAGTATGTGAGTGAAATATTTACTTGTGATGTTTACCCCTACGGCGCGTATCACATGGACATATTCAGCTGTGTTGCGTGTCATTTATACAAATTTCCCCCAAATCCAATGTGACACTTTTGGCTTCTTTGGGAAACTCTGGGACCTCCACATATATGAGTCCCTACACACAGACTCTCCAGGGCCACCGTCGTCATGGAGGCCGCCTCCCTCCCCAATCTGCCACGGCAACAAGATCTCAGAACTAACATTCAAAGTTCTGGGTCTTTTTTAGCGCATTGCTAGTGATGATTGAGTGATAGCGATGTGAGGAGTAGAAGTGAATCTCTCCTGAGTCCGTCCTCTGGATGTTTGGCGCTGTCCGTGGTGCTGATCATAGAACTCACAGAGTTGTTTTAGTGACTTTGTTGGGGTCCAATAACCATACATAATTATTATTATTATAATATTATTATTATTACTATAATTATAACATTATTATAATTATCATTATTACTAAAATAAATAGTATTCAGTCGTTTAACATCAATAAACTTTATAATATTAAAGACTATCAATATATATTTCTGTAGCAATAAAAAGTCTGAAAAAAAGACTCGAAACACAAATACATAATATATATATATATATATATATATATATATATATATATATATATATATATATATATATATATATAATTCACACACACACGAACCAGTGACGTCACCTGTGCCAGCCTTTGAAAACATCACTTTTCAGCCTTGAGTCATGGTAATCAGTCAGCCTCATACCGCTCATCTGCGTGCGCGTGGATGCGCGCGCAGGCTCCCGCAGCGTCACGCAGTTTTTTTCAAAATTCCTCTCAATCTCCAATAATGAAGCGACCGCGCCGTGCCATGTTGTGGGGGGTGAATGTGCAGGGGCACTTCATTAAAGCTCGGACAGCTCCTCTGAAACGGAAACCCGCCGTTCTTATATAAACAGGCCTCTCTGCGCCTCGGATCCACGTGCGTCTGCTGCCCCCTGCTGGACGGAGACCCTCAGAAAGAACGATAGAAGTATGTTTCCCCCTGCTCACTGTGTATTCATCCAGAGGCTGCCGGGCTCTGGGGCCCGAGGGAAGGCCCTTCACAGATCACCTGTCCACCCCAGAGATAACTCTCTTACAGACATTCAGACGTTCACCTAATTGGGATGCTCCAGCCTGGCTGACCTGCGTGTCTTCGGAGTGTGAGACAACAACCTTCTGGGTTCAACAAGCATTCAATTTGGTTAAATAGCATGTTAAAACAGATTTATTACAATAATCCAATGAGACGTGAGTGAGGGGATCCTATCTACGTGTGTTAGTCGGCTCGTGGACATGTGTGAGTTTTTCCTCCGGCACGGCGTCGGCCTCCAGCTGAAGAACTCAACCGCTCACGAAACCTCTGAGATGAACATAGACGTCCGGTTGGAGAAGAAGCCACTAGGAAAAACTCACTTGAAGGTTTTCTACGTGGAAGGTTATGCAAGTTGTATTGGCTTTCCGTCACGTCCCCCCAACCCCAGAAAAGAAAAAAGGGATCATGAGTATAAGGTAACGCCAGGTTCATTCAATGCGTATGGGTTAGTGGTTCTTTGTTTGAGATCATGAGAGGCAGCTGATGACGGCAGGAAGTGATATGTGTGGATCCCCATGTCATATTTATTCTGATTATGACCATACGTAACACGATTTAGCCGATGTCAGCTTTAGTCGGTTCTGATTATCCCCTATTCTTTGTTAATTGTGATATATATATATATATATATATATATATATATATATATATATATAATAAAAAACGACAACAAAAAGAACAACGATGCCTTTATTGAAAACTATGATGTAACTTATTAATTATTAAAACTTCAATCACACTAGACTTATTCTGTATTTGGGAGGAGCAGCGAATGGATTGGTGACTCCAGATTATTGCACTAGAGAACATGAATGTGAAACTTTTGTATTTACTCAAATGCATCATTTCACGTTTCATCAGGGTTATTATTGAAGAGTTGGGTAAGTGTTGCTTGTCTTTGATCTTTTACTTCAGGTTCATTCAAATTATTGATACATAAATAAGCCTTCACGTCATCAGAGCCTGTCAATCAACGTGAGAGTGGAAGATGTTTTTAATCCTGTCTTTACATGTGGACTTCCTTCTTTCCTTTCCCCTTTCTTTTCTCTTTCCTTTTTCTTTGCGCCCATATAAACAAGCTTGTGTTTCGTGTTGATTCTACTTTCTCCCTCATTCACTAACTTTAAAAAAAATTAAATATAATTCTCCGTCTTCTTCCCCCAGAGGCCTCCGCGGTCAGAAGCCGTTCTCTGTCCTCCGATGTCCATCAATCCGCTCCTCTCCTCCGTCCTCCGCCTCCTCCTTCTCGCCCGGTGGCTTCAGACATCATCTCAAACAACAACAACAGTGCGTATTTGTTTCTAAATAACACAAACGGATCCACCAGGAGAGAGAGAGAGGGGGGAGGGGGGAGAGAGAGAGAGAGAGAGAGAGAGAGAACCTTCTGGCGCTGCTGCCGTGCCGGGGCGTTGTTAGGCCTATTGTAGGGGGGGGGGGGCTGATTAGACTGTTTCCATTAAATGGTGTATTTGACACTTAAAATGAGCATAAAATACCGCTATGACCCTGAAATTGTGTCTCTTGTGTTATCATATACTGAATAAAGCAACACTGCAGGAGCAAAATAATTTCTGCTAGAAGAAAACATGAAAAAGTTACACAATAATTCCTTTTTTTGCCCGTATTAGTCCAATTCCCAGTTGAGCAACCGTCTCCGAGAGGTCGAAGAGGAGCTCCGACGAGACGGACGACGACCCGATCCGGTCTCCCGATATTTCATATATTTCATATATTTCTTGGACTCGTAGACTCTGTGAAGGTTTCATAAGCCAGCTGTCTCCTCCGCGCCGGTCCCCTGCGGTCGCAGCGGTGGAGAGTGCCGACCACAGCTGCCTGTGAAGGATGGGCGGACTGGAGCTGTCAATAAAAATGGAGGGCAGGCAGGCGATGAGGGAAATTGTGAACAGGGGGCCGCAGAGAGTTTAAATAAAGACACTGACACAGATGAATAAAAATGGAGCGTTTAGTCCGTAATTAGAGGCGCGATAAATCCTCTCAAAGTGGATATTTCAAAGTGTTTCCTCCAAAGGAAGTGGGGGAAAGGGAACACTTAGGGATCCTTGGGTGAATTCCAGATGGTCCAGTGAGAAGTTAACACTCATTTAGTTTAAATTCCCTAATTAGCGAATATTTATTGATCAGGTTTTATCCTTCTAATCATCATTCAACCGGTTATTGACGATTATACTACCATTCAAATAAGGTGATGCGTGTATTTTGACCTTGAAGCAAAGCATCACAGCTCCTGTGTTCACACTGCAGCTACTGTCATCCCTGTGTGTGTGTGTGTGTGTGTGTGTGTGTGTGTCCACAGAAAAGCTCTTAAGTCATATTAGTGACCTTATGACCTTTAATCGCCTTACACCATCCCATTAGATCCCCCTCCTGGCTAACACGTTGGCCCATGATAAGTTTAATTATGTTGTCATGGTTCCCAGAGGATGAGAGCTAATGTTTTCTCACCAGAAGAAAACACCATCAGGTCGTATCATTTCCTCTCGTGCACAACAAATCTCAACTTAATTAGCAGTGACCATTAAAATGTGCCTGCAGTTGTAAAGCTATAGTTGACAAATGTATTGCCTGTACAAAATTGTCACGGCCAACAAATTATATGATTCCCGATGATTCCGGTGAGATCCCGACCTTTCAGTTCATCACGCCATCAGGAAGCGGTCTCTCCTCTTGGCACAGCGTAGAGTTTGGGGAAAAAAGTTGGCGACTTTTAAATGAAATGTTCTACTAATGTGTATTCAGCACAATGTTTCTGGAGCCTCACACACATTCTTCTTGCACCCCTTTTCTAACAAATTGGTCCACGATAGTATAGAATAGGATTACGTATTAATGGCTGATTTGAAGAATGTCCTGGTCCCCAGAGGAAGACTCCTAATGTCACCAGATGAGGAAGAATAAAAGCTGCGCTGATAACGCCCATTATCTGCAGATGGTGCTGAAATAGCTGCAGATATTATTTACATATCTGTATCATAAAAGGTAAAAAATGTTTCACTGAGGCCCAAACTTCCTCTGCTACTCAGTAAATAATGTCTGTTTTTAATTATCAGCACTCAGTGGATGAGTTCCTTTCTTTCCGGTGCCAGCTGATCTTTTTTCTGGCGCCACATCGTTTACGCTAAATTGTGATGTCAAAAATTTAACGTAAAGTGCAGTAAAAAATGATGGCGAGTTGTGAAAATGTATTCGTCCCCTGGGGGAGTGACACTCATCATCCACCATACGGAGGAATGTAGTTGGAGACGGCGTGCCAAATAAAGTCAGAATAAGGAGGATACACTCTTTTATTATAATGTCCTAATGGTCATTAATGTAGCACCGCCTTCGATGCCAAATGGCTCTGAATGCCAAATGGCTCTGGATGCCAAATGGCTCTGGATGCCAAATGGCTCTTAAACAGCAAGACCTTTAGCCTGGTGTCCGTTCTATTTAAACCACGACACTGTAGCTTTGTGGTGAATACTTCATCATTTTCTCTTTTCCTTATTGCTTAAGTCTTCTCCGTGAACCGCCTGACTCGGAAAACATCCATCCTCTCTTCACTCGTCCGTTATTAATTAACACGCGGTGCCGTTTAATGACGACTATATAAGATTGAAATAGAGGATCACACACAAAATATTATGAGATAATGAGTTTATTCTTACTTGCTGGTACACAGTCAAATTGGCAGTGTCAATTTAACACTTAAAGAGTACATTTTAACACTCAGCCATATGATCCCTTATCTTGAGAGTGTTAAAGTAACTCTGATCATAGTGTTAACATTGGCTTAGTGTTACTGTACTCTTTAATTCTACTGTGAAGCTTTTGACCCGGTCACGTTAGCGCTCTGCAATTCCATATTTTACGGCACAAAAACATCTGGAGTGTAAATTGAACTCAGTATAGAGATTTTCAAAAAATATAGCTTCTGCTTAAATATCAACATTTTATATAAAAAAGTGATTTAGCGAAACTTAGTTCAGTTTTTCCACAATTAAAACGCACGTGATGAAACTCAATTTAAAAAGAAGAAGGAGGGGGCGGAGCTTTCCAGAGTAACAGTGAACATTGTTTTACTCTGGCTCTAGTTGTAATAACTCAGATAGTCAATTCACTTTATCACAGAATTTTTAACACTGTGGTATAAACTCTGAATATTTACCCCAACACTGGAAGCTATTTACTCAGCTAGTGTTGTAATAACTCTGAAAGAGTTAATAATATATACTTTGACACTTAATTTTTAACACTGGGGAATTTACTGTGTATCATTCTCAAGGATAACGACTATTATCGCCTGCAAACATTTCATAAATGTCCTAACATTATGTTTCGCTGTCAGAGACGAGTCCTTGAAAGAAGAGATCTTTTTAAAAAAAGAAAGAAAAGAGGGGAAGTTTTGCCTTTTTGTTGTCGTTGTACACCAATGAATAATCTCTTCATGTCCTCCCTTCCTTCTCTCAGATGAAAGGAAGGGACATTTGTCACCGCGACAAAGCCTGGGAGAACACTTCCCCGCGTTGTTTGTTTTGTTGCCTGCTGGTTATTGAAAAGTAATTTGATTTGGAGGCTGTGTGATTGATTAGCGACGCTGTCTTCAGCCCGAGCGTCGAAAGTGTGCAACTGTTTGGAAATGAGCTCCGTGATACATCGTCTACCAGGAGCGGCCGATCCCAGGGCCGACGTGCGTTACTTTGATGCTGAAATGAGCGGCGAAGGCCGCGCCGCATATAAATCTTTACCTCGATAAATCATTCATCCTCGTCTGAAGTCGGGAGCACCCCTGAGAACCGCATCGAGAAATTCCAGTTTCAGTGCAGCAAAACTTTTTTTTTTTTTTCGTGGAGCTTGTTTATTATTTCCTTTGAATAAGACGGATGACGCTTTGTTCAAGAGCGTGGGCGCTAAGCTCCACTTGAGCTTCTGCCTCGCTTGATTATTCTTAATTCAAGGAACGGTATCATTTGACGGACAATGAGATCAATGTCACGAAACTCTGAGAAGCGAGTGACAGCTGTGTTGTGCTTATAGCCTCTCTCTCTCTCTCTCTCTCTCTCTCTCTCTCTCTCTCTCTCTCTCTCTCTCTCTCTCTCTCTCTCTCTCTCTCTCTCTCTCTCTCTCTCTCTCTCTCTCTCTCTCTCTCTCTCTCTCTCTCTCTCTCTCTCTCTCTCTCTCTCTCTCTCTCTCTCTCTCTCTCTCTCTCTCTCTCTCTCTCTCTCTCTCTCTCTCTCTCTCTCTCTCTCTCTCTCTCTCTCAGCTTGACCGGTCTGAGTAGCACACCACCTTGAAGGGCAGATCGAGGCAGAAATAACCCCAGACAGAAAAGAAGAAAAAAAAAACACCCTTTGATTCTTTTCACCACATCAAAACTCTTTCACATTCTCACCCAGAGAGCTCCATCACAACCGATGGAGTCCATCGGCTCAGATCCCGGTGAGTGAGATCAGATCATGAACGTCATGATGACATAATCACAGAGCCTGGGGTCACATGTGAAAAGGACATTTGTGTCCGAATGATTTCAATGACGTTCTGAGTGAAAAGAACGTTTTGTAATCATCTGGAATGAAGATATATAAGAAAGTTAATTGTAAAAATATAACACTCGATGTTCCAATCCAACGCCGTGTGTGACATGAGAAGTCACCACGTCGTTGTTTTAGGACGCCAACAAGCTTGCACTGCTCGTGAGGTATGAGATAATAACCCCTATGGAAGGTGACAGGGAGTGTTAGAGGTGGTGTGTGTGTGTGTGTGTGTGTGTGTGTGTGTGTGGGGGGGGGGGGGGGGGGCTAGTGTCCTTGCTCCCTGTAGCTGTTCTCTGTATGCATGTAACATGAATGTAAAGTAATAATCCTGTAACCCTTTATGTACATGGTGCATACATCAATAGTGGTTAATACATCTTGACGGTGTCTTTGACATTTCACATTGCAGTGGAAGCAACACACAGTGAGGAGGAGCGTCTTCGCTCAGGCCTTCTGGGCCCTGACCCGCGTGTCCATAACTCAGCGCGGATAGAATCCACTCGAGTGTCATGTTACAGGCTATTGTTTAAATTTCACTTCTCCAACACGCTGCTATGTTGTTAAATTATTATTTTGATTCCGTGCAGGTGTTTCTTTCTCTCTTTTTTTCTGGTTGTTCAATGGAGCTACAGGCATAAAATACTTCACGCTTGTGATTGTGTGTGTGGCCAACAAGAACACACTACAAATACAATAGAGCGAAGAGAGACGTCTACGTCAAAGACACGGCTTGATAATTAGTTTAACCAAACAACTGAGTGTAGAAGATTATATAATTTGATGTGATAACGAAGCAAATTAACTCATGACATTGAATTATAATCATTGATTGGCATACCACATTATAAATCATGTTTTTTATTTAATATTTGTATATCTTTAATTGCATATTTTAGGGAACATTAATAAAACCTTTTTTATAGGCAATCATTGACTTTTGGTTTTGAATAAATCACCATAATTAAAGCGCATTTATTCACGTATAGTGTGCTTCACATTTCCATAATATTGTAGTTGGATTCTCTTTCTTGACTTTTTCTATATTTTCAGAATTATGATAAAAAAATAAATAAATCAAAGAAGAAGCGCTAAAAGGTGCTATAGTCTGTGTGTGAACCCAGGGAGGCTGGAGGTAATTTACTTTAGTTTTTCCACGTTAAGAGGCTCATAATTCACGATGGTGTAAACACTCAATGCTGTAAATGATTACAAATTAAATGCTGGCGTCTGGAGACAAACTGAAGCTCCTCTATTGTGAGTGGAGTCGACTCTTTGGGGCGTTTATTGTTCGCTCTCCGTGATCGGGATGCAGATCCACAGAGAATCAAAGTGCATTAACGACGCTCCGCTCGTCTCCAACGGAACGAGGCGGGATTGTGTTTGCCCGATGCCGTACCTTTTGTGTTACCAGGCTACACCGTGAGGCGGATCTAGTCCTGCTTCCCATCAGGTACCTGCTGGGATGGGCTCCAGCCCCAGAGAAGGAACAGATGGGCAAAGAAAATTAATGAGTAAACGAACAAGGGATTACAGGTACGCCTGGCTGCTCGCAGATGTGAAGGAATACTGACTTTCAATGCCTGAGAATTACAACGCATCTATCTTTAGTCTTTCATTGCAATGTGTCTCATTGCAATCACAAAAACATGTTCCAGAACAAGGGCTTGTTTTCACACGTGTATGTACTGTAAATGGATGTATACACACATGCAGGCCGAGGGGGACTTTTTAAATGCTGCAGGTGTTGTAATGACCCTCTGCGGTGCACGTGGTAATCATTCCAACGAGAGGTGCACTGCAGCAACCACTGATCACACACACACACACACACACACACGCACGTACGCACACACACACACACACACACACACACACACACACGTAGGTTGGTTCCCGCCCCGAAAACACACACACACACATTAGCCCACTCTTCTTCCTGAGCCGCTTCTAACACCCTGCTCTAACCCCCCTCCCTAAGTAATGTGAGCTGTGCACATAGGTGGCCATTGTAGTCAGCAAAAGATGAAATACAAGATGGGAACACGGCCATTAGTGTGATGGCATGAAGCAACAGGGGATACTACTTTTCACTGTATGATTAGTCAATTAAATTATACATATACATACATATACAATACATACATATATACACAATAGTGTGAAGGCATGAAGCAACAGGGGATACTACTTTCCACTGTATGATTAGTCAATTAAATTATACGATATATATATATATATATATATATAATGTAATATGTAATATAATTGTTTATAGTATATAGTTTAAAACGATGCAATTATTTACAGAACGTATAGTTAAGTTCAATAGAACAAAAGACAAAGAGAGTTCACTGGTTCTGTCTGTTTTTCATTTAGACCTCTTAGTGAACTTTCCCCTTCATAAGAAACATGGCAGATTTAAACTGTTTACATGAAATGTCTTCAGTGTTTTGGGCTTTTGTTCCTTCATATATCTGACATCATAATACACCAGTGTGTAAATGTCAAAATATACTGCAAAACAAAAAGAAAGTGAAGTAAACTTGTGGCATCATTGTCCAGTCTCCAGAGCACCTCAGGGTGCTGCAACAGAAACCCAGAGTTGTTCACCACTGATTGAAACAAAAGAAAATCTAAATATCTCTCCACTTACTGAATCTGTTTTTCTGTGCCGTTTATTCACCACGCTGTCCAGACTCATTGATCACATCCCTCCTGCAAACTCCCGTCACAGTTCGTATATTCAATTCAAGTTATTATATTTAGCCATGTGGCAGCGGGGGTGTTTAGGCTCCGCTACAGAGTGGGTGGAGCGGGGTGGGGTTCAGGGAATAGTGTTGGGACCAGGTCTAATTGCCCTCAGCTGGTGGTTGATTGTTAATCGGCCCCAGCTGGGGCTAATCTGTGTGTGTGTTATGTGTGTGTGTCCATAAGCAGCAGGGACTGAGGAGCGAGAGGCGAGCAGAGGCAGTCTCAATAAAATATATGACCAGATATCCTTGGTGTATGCTCATTCTTCGGTGCTTGGGAGGAGAAGCCGACACATGACCGCCACAAACACAATATCACACATTTCACACAGTGGGCTTCACAATCTGTCCACGTATGACATCCCTGACCTTTGACCTCACAAGAAATAGAAAAAAAAAACTCTTTCAGGGGGAAACAAAGGGAAGAAACTTTCAGGAGAGCAACAGAGGAGGATCCCTCTCCAGGATGGACAGAATAATAGATGACATGTGACCAGAAGGAAGCATTAGACCGTTATATAAACACATTAAATGAGGCAGGTGAGTGAACAGGTGAAGGGAGTTAAACTGACGAGGTGGGCGTGGCTGAAACATATAGAGTGGGGAGGGGGTGGAGCTGAACTGTGACGGCTCCAATGCTGAGCACACAGACAAATAATGGTTCTTAAAAGATTATTTAAAAGGCTTTGTGGTTCTACGAAGAACCATCACCTACTGGAGAACCATTTTTTTTTTCATTTGAGACACCATTATAGGTTATTTGAAGAACCCTTTAAGGAAATGTTTTTTTAAAGAACCCTGGTTTGAAAGGTTCTTTGTGTGTCATAGAACCATTTCTGGTTCCTCTATGACATCACTCTCATGGCGCCTTCACTTTTCTGTGTGCAGGGACTCTTTCCACCCCCACCCACCTCACTCCAGCCTCCTCCTTCCTTAGCGTTTAGACTTGTGTGACTTCCGGTCCGTGAGCGTCTAAAACAGCAACATTAAAAAAGAAAAGAAAGATGTGACCATAAAATAGTTTACACCCCTGATGTCTTAACGGTTAAAAGATTGAAGTGAGGTGTTCGTATTCTGGCGTGATGTCAAATCCCTCCTGTTATGAGACATCTATGCTCTCAACCACGTCTGGGGAGGAAGAAGAAGAAAAAGAAGGGGACAGTGAAGCCCTTTGGGCATCGTGTCCAATCAATACGCTTCTCTGCTGTTTGGTGTGTGGGATATGAACAGATCAGTGGAGATAGAAAGATGGAGAAGTTCGGTGCTGTTACCCGCTATCCGGTCTTAGTAGTGATCCTCACCGGCTCGCTGTCTTTTCTCTTGAGGCGCCAATGCATGTAAAGAGGGGTATCGGAGGAAATAAAGCCTTTGTAACAGCAGGGAGCCCTCGACAGAGGCGAGTGTGTATGTGTGTGAGTGTGAGTGTGAGTGTGAGTGTGTGTGTTGATCTGCCGGCTCGTTCAACAACTGGCTGCTGTGGTTTCTCATCGGCGTGAAGGTCAACTCAAATGTGTGCCCATGGGGAAGCCACCCTAAACAGTGGATGGGAGTCAACCCCCTGGGTCTGTTTGGAAGAAATGCTAGCAGTGGTGAAAAGCAAGCAAGTGTGTGTACTGTACTGTACGTACATGTTTCACAGCCTAAAATAATGTGTGAATATTGGATTTGGGGTTTTGGAAAGCCACCTAAGTGTGTGTGTGCGTGTGTGTGTGTGTGTGTGTGTGGGGGGGGGTTGTGTGTGTCTGTGTGTATGTGTGTGTCTTTGTGTTTGTGCGCATGTGTGTGCGCATGTGTAGGTGTGCATGTGTGTGTATATGTGTGTATTTGCGTGTGTGTGCATGTGTGTTTGTACGTGTGTGTGTGTGTGTACGTGTGCGTGTGTGTGTACTGTACTGTACGTACATGTTTCACAGCCTAAAATAATGTGTGAATATTGGAATTTGGGTTTTGGAAAGCCAATTAAGTGTGTGTGTGTGTGTGTGGGGGGGGGGGGTTGTGTGTATGTGGTTGTTGTGTGTGTTTGTGTGTGTGTGCGTGTGTATATGTGCGTATGTATGTGTGAGTGCGTGTGTATATGTGCTTATGTGTGTGTCTGCACGTATGTATGTGATTGTGCGTGTGTGCATGTGTGTGTGTGCATGTGTGTATGTGCTTATGTGTGTGTCTGCACATATGTTTGTGATTGTGCGTGTGGTTCTGTGTGTGTGTGTGTGTGTGTGTGTATACTTTCCTCTTGAGTATGTCTTTGACATCGAGGTCGTCTTTTTTTTACGGAAAGGACAAGACGCACAGAAGATATATATTTATACAAATGTATGAAAAGAAAACTGGGCTATACTTCGTCCCCATCATTTAAGTGGGACAGTGCACATTAATCAACATGGATGTCAACAACATCAGTGCAAATGTTCCGCTCGACAGCTAATTTCCCCCCGCTGTCCCGCTGCACGATTAAAGATGACAAATGACACAAGAAAAGTCTGCAAAAAGCTCCAAATTAAACCAAAAGAGGTAGAAACCCTTTGTTCATGCAAAATGGTTCAAACATCGGATCATTATTGAGTACATCATTTTGTAGATGTGAACTTTTTCTTCTTTTTCAAACAAATGCTGTCTGAAGTGTTGCCGCTTATTCCCATATGATAATTGGTGTGTTTGTGGCACAGACTGAGCCCCGATCCCTAGAAAATAAATAGAACATTTGAAAAATACTTCAGCATTTGGCTCGGAATTAATCAATACTACATTAACAAAATCCAAACAAATAATAAGACCACATCAACAAAAGAAAACTAAATATTAAGACTGCATCAACAAAAGAAATGTACAAATCATTGAAGCATACAATGTTATATATATATATATATATATATATATATATATATATATATATATATATATATATATATATATATATGATATGTACCTGTAAATTTCAGGATATCTTTCTCTATTTATAATTATATATATATATATATATATATATATATATATATATATATATATATTTTTTTTTTTTTTTTTTTTCTTAATGTGTCATATTTCTTATGCTTGCTATATATCAAGCCCATATTTACATTACATGTCATTTAGCTGACACTTTTATCCAAAGAAACTTACAATCCTGTTACATTCATACACCGTAGACTCAGCAAAAGGGAGAAATTCAGGGTTAAGTGTCTTGCTCAAGGACAAATTGACTAGGGCAGGGATTGAACCTCCAACCCGCTGATTATAAGAGACCCCTGCTACCCACTGACACACAGTCGACCCATACTAAGGCTCCTGCCGTCCAGACACACCTTGCCACATTGTTCTCTTCCTCTCCGTCGCTCCACTTCCTCCCCGGAGTCTTTGACTTCACGTCTCACAGGGTCTATTGGACCTGGCTGGCATAACAAGCATAACAAATGTGTAATATTTATTTTATATATTTACACATTTACAACAAAGTTGTTAATCACTTGACTAAAGTGCATACAGTAAGTGAAACTAGCTCCACCTAAAGAATGCAAAGGGACCATCTAAAGATATGCTTGTACAATAAAAGCCACCAAAACACAAACACACACGTTCACTTGTGTTACTTTTAGTAGGATTCTGATGTTGGTGCTTGGAGAATGTGAGTACTTCTTCTCCCTGGTGATAGAAATCTTTGTTTCTGTTTGATGTTACCGGGATGGACCCACGCCGCCTCGCGGTGGAGCACGTGTCCATTTATCCAGCGCAACGGCCTGTGACGTCAAACGGACGTTACCCGCGCTCCACCAGACGAGGGCAGTGCGCCACAGCTCTTCTGACGCAGCCTGAGCGCCGGTGTTCTGTCATTTTTTGCTGCCTTGTAAAAATGTGCTACCCGCTGCATAAACTGATAGGTGTGTATCGATTCATGCTACCGTATCTGATAGGATGTTATTGTACTATCAAAATATGCTTTTCTTTCAAAGTTCAATGTTTCACTTTTCACTGTTAAAGTGTTTATCTTCAACACTAAATACCCTAATAATAAACCAGTGCTTTATTATTGTGAACAAACTCATGTTTACAATAATGTGTTGACACAAAAGAAATAGCAACTGCTTATCACTCATTAATCTACATGTCATTACTACATATTATTACTACCTGTACAATATACATGCTGAATGTACTTTTAACTAGGGAAATAATCGGGATTTTGATGATGTCACTCCCCGTTATCAGACGTGCATCGACAGGGTGGCAAAACATTATGGGCGTGTCAAAAAACTCGGAAAATCGACTCGGCGCATGCGCAATACCACAAGGTATCGGTTCTTGACAAGTAGCATGAAATGACAGAACACCGGGAGGCAGACACCCGGGAGAGAGGTGGTGAACGTGGAAGACATGGATCTCTCCCCCCTACCCCCAAAAAAAAAGGAGGCTGCTTTGAAGCATCATCTTGAGTTATTACCGACAGCAGGATGAACAGTGATGTGCAGCTGCTCATGCTTTTACATCTGCCTATAGATGTGCCTGCCAGTGTATTATGCATCTTGTTCTCCCTCTTCCTCCCTATCTCTTCTCTTCTGAACACAGATTGTCTTGTCTGAGTTATTTTATACTTTTGTTACATATTGTTTGTTCCCCCTCTAGGAAACATTATATTCCCCCTCTCACCTTTTTGTTATGTATCCCGGAGGAATTTGGTTCTCGCCTGAAAACAATTGTATTTTTTTCAATAAACGAGTGTCTTTTATTGTTTCGCGCGCTGCCCACGCACGCGCCTTTAAACCCACCGCGAGCAGATATGAAAAGCTTTTATACCGGCATTGTTTTATGTAAGCAGAGTCATGCAGGCACATATACAGAGAGACTATAGTAATTGAGGGCATGTGCAGCATCTCGACTCCTGTCTCTGAGATGCTGCACTGATGAATAAATAATGGTTTGTCCTTTCAAGTGCATCTTTGAACAGTGCTCAAGTTTTTTTAACCCGATACAAACCAGGGTTTCACACGCACACACACACACACACGCACACACACACACTCACACGCACACACACACTCCAACCACCCCATCCATCTGTGTCGTCACAAGCACATTTGTCATGTCACGATAAGGATGTGGTCTAGAAAAAGGGATAAACTATACTGGCACTCGGTAGAGCGCATACCTTCACATATCATAAGATTGGGCATTGAATTAAGAACATTTTGGCATTAGTTATATGCCAATTGGATACAAATTTACGGTATGGTAAGATGTTGACCTTTTCATGACCTTGACCTTGACCTTTGACCCGATCGATCCCAAAAACTAATGAAATGGTTCCCGAATAATAACCAATCACCCCACCACATTTCATGCGATTCGGTTTAATACTTTATTGACTTCTGCGAATAACACGCACGCACGCATACAAATACGCGACGATCAAAACATAACCTAATAAGGTAATAAATAAATGCATGGTCTAAAAACTAAAAAACCTCAGCTGAACTGCATTGCATAAGCGATGACATTGACAAGTAGCAGCCATTCAGATGAGAGGGTGAATCATGAATCATGGTTACGGTCTTGAGCTTCGACCTGGCCTCCCTGTCCTCCGTCCCCCAGATCCCATCACAGTGCTGAGTGGTGATGTCGCATCTCGCGAGGAGAAAGGCACTGAATGAAACTGTTTGATGTATGGCTCCATTCCCTCAACGTCTTCACATCGTTGCAGAAATATTGCCATGAAAACACATTTATCAAAGAAGGCATCAAGTATACTCTCTGCTCCATAATAAATAAAAAAAAAACATGACTTATCTTTGAAGAGCTATTTAAAATTCCTTCAAAAAACTTATTTTCTGTCAAAAAGCAAGAATGAAAATGCATACACAGGGGAACAGGGGAATGCAATGTTTCGACACTTAAAGTCTTTCTATTGGATTTTTCTCATTCATACAATGCCGTTTACCTTTCTATTTATCCGGCAGAACAGATTTGGGCCCAGCATGACCAGAATGTCATCATATAGTCCAGAAGGAAATTAAAAAGTCAGGTAGCCTGACTTCAATTTATTGATCAATATTTTAGCTCCATTACAAAACAATAGCTTTTTTATAAATACTGTTGCAGAAGATCTTCTCCAGGATGCTGATTCAGCTGGAAATTTCGAAATCTTGTTGCAATAACCTCATTGAATTGCATTTAGTTTTCAATTGTTCTTTTTCTTCTTTTATAGCTTCAAGCAGCGCTCTGGTTGTTTTAATGTGCAATTTAGGAGGAACATATAGGATTGTATTATAAACGGTATTCATGCGTTTGTAATTGGATTGCATGTTTATTTCTGATTATATCATATACTGTGTTATCTGTTATCGTTTTTTAACTGTATCTCAATGTTAATCCTGGCTCCTTTGGCCATGTTTCCTGCAAATAAAGGTAAGTAAATAACAACAATAACACAATATGGATACATAACGTGTACATTACCTATTTCTTAAATAAGTGACAACATTCTGATTTTTTTCTCCTATAAATGAATATAGTTAACAATATTACGACCAATAAATTATACAGTCAATTTAATGTCACGTCACCTTCCGTAACAGTCGTGGCCCCGCCCCCCGCTCACCTGTCAGCCAATGGCATGTGCCCTCGGCCTCCCAGCAGACTAACCAATTGGCAGTTACCACTAGTTTGTCCAATTTGACAACAAGCAAAGTGAAAGACTCCGAAGTAATTCTCAAATAGGTAAAGTAGTGAGCAAGTTAACGAGGTGTTGGGTTTGGGCAACGTTAACATTCGATGAGTTGCTTTTCTATCACAAAGTTGTGTGTGTTTCTCTGGGAACGTCTTGGGAACGCCGAGTCGACCAGCTAGCTAGTTAGCTGCTAATATTATCACTTTCTCTACACGTTAGGTTCAAGCTTACAAGCTAGCGTTAGTTAGCAGACTACATTAACCGGTGTAGCTTTGCTAAGGTAAATATAATAAGACGTTGGTTATTGTACTGTGGTACTAGTGACACGCCCTCAGGGTGCTGTTGCCGAGTAACGGTCGGTGAGGCTGCTCTGTGATAGGCTGACGTGTAAAGGGGGCGGGCCCAGGTGACTACTACTGTGATGACACGTTTCATTGAAGGAAATAATTAGGCTATAATACAATTTGAGTTTTTAGTGTGTGTGTGTGTGTGTGTGTGTGTGTGTGTGTGTGTGTGTGTGTGGGGGGGGGTCTGTCTGTCTGTCTGTGTGTGTGTGTGGGTGGGTGTATGGGGGGGTAATAGTCATTCATGAATTCGATGTATTTTTTTCATTCATTTATTTTGGGGCTTCATAAAACTACTACAAATAAAAGAATGATAACTTTAAACATCCCAACTTCAAACAAATGCAGCCGTAACGTCGGGATGGATCTGGTCGATTAGTGTCGTTGGTACATTTGGATCTTGTTAATCAGGGAGCACAAGACACGGGGCGGGTAATTATTCCAGTCGAAACTGTTGATCGATATTTTTTCATGACTGCCATTCTGATTTACTCACTTGATCCGTTTCATTGCCGCTGTCTGGTTATCAGCACGCATTGTTCACTGCTCATCAATCCCGATCCCTCGAACGTATCCAACCCGTATGAAACACTTTGCATTCAAGTCAATAGTCCAAGATCTTACTTATACTTTTAAACAAAATGATGAAACTACAATGGCACAACATGGCTCTCTCTCTCTCTCTCTCTCTCTCTCTCTCTCTCTCTCTCTCTCTCTCTCTCTCTCTCTCTCTCTCTCTCTCTCTCTCTCTCTCTCTCTCTCTCTCTCTCAGGCGCTCCTCGGGTATAGTGCGCACCACAGTATCGCTGCACTCAGTCGGGACTGTTGCTGCGCCCGGAGCACCTGCAGGCGCGGAGGCAGGACAACAACAACAACAACAACAACAACAACAAACAACAAACAAGGGGGATAGGCGAGCGGCCGGACCCGCGGAGAGGAGCGCAGCATGGCCTCAAAGGAGACCTCTCTGGCGGGCTTCGTCAACGTCAGCAGAGAGATCACAGGTGAGCTCGAGCATTAGTTTGTTCTTCTTTTTCTTCGTTTATTCCGGGAAGTATGTTTGAACCTTTCACTAAGAAGGTGAAAGGTTTCAATCTGAGTTAACGCCGCAGGAAATGAACGTCCCGAGACTGAATGGTCGGAGCTCGCGCGCATTGTAATCCCGTCGACCTTCGCGCGCACTGTTCACTTTGGATTGATTCCACATCGGCTAAAGATCCTCCGTGTAGGATCTGTCGCGCACCGGGGTCCCGTGGTGCTGTCGGGAGTTATTTTCGGTTAAGTGCTGCTACGCGCGCGCTCATTAGGAGTTGTCCTCTCTTTTCATTTGTCTCTCTGCGTGCGCGTGGGAGTTATTGTGCGCGTGGGAGCGCTTTGCGGTCAACGGGCAGCATGGGTTCAATTGCACACACGCTGAGCCCCTCTCTCTCTCTCTCTTAGAGTGTGCTTAGACAGTGCATACCAACACGTATGGTGTGGCGTTTAAGTGTGTGTGCGTGTGTGTGTGTGTGCGTGTGTGTGTGTGTGTGTGTGTCTCACTGCTAGACGCAGTGAGTTAATTCCCGCTGTTTGCCATCTCGACCTGGTCAAGCTGTCTGTCTGGCTGTCTGGCGATAAGCGCAGAGGGCTTTAGACCATTAACACACCTGCTGGTGGAGGACATGATGGAGGGGGATTTGGTTCATGATGTTAGGGGGGGGGGATCCATCCTATCACATTGTAAAATAAAACAGTGTATAAAAGGAATTGGAATTGGAAGTCGAAAAAAGAGGGCGACTGACCCATGTTGCGTTCTTCTTATTTCTCCTCTTCCTCACCTCTCCTGCCCCTCCTTCACCCCTTTTGGGAGCAGACGCCGAGGTCACGCCACGGCGCCGCCGCCGCAGAGTGTGTTAAAAGGTTTAAGCGATTGGATCTTACGCAGCTTAACGTCAATAACTCTCCTTGTTTGTCTTCGGCTGATCCCTCCTTCGATCTGTTGGTGTGCACAGCCCCCCCCTCAACACACACCATACCCCCCTCCGTACTTCATCACCAACTTCCTCCTCCTCCTCCTCCTCCCCAAATCTACTGCTGCTCACTTTAGTGTGCAAGCCAACTTCTCGGCTTGAATTCCGTGTGTGCAGCACTCTCGGCGTGAGAGTTGGTCAGATTTAGTTACACAATAGAGGATCGTGACACAGCATGACGCTCCATCTCCATCTGGTGGGCTCGCATTTAGCGTGGGAACGGGTGCCCCCCCCCCCCCACACTTCTCCTCCACCCACTGTGAATATTCACAGGGCCGGCAGGCATATGTGCGTGTGTGCAGGCTGAGGACGCGGGCTGACATTGTGTTTGTGAATACAGAAGCAGGTTGTATTCTGTAGTTTAAATTGGGGGGAGGCCTCCGCAGCGGTTCACTGAGCTTTAGTCGGACACGGCGGTGGGGGTGGAGCCCAGGCCCCTAAAGATTGCGGCGCTACGTCTCCATTGAGATGAATCGGGCTGCTCATTCTTCTTTTTCTCTGAGGCTAAAAATAACCCCGTCATGAGTCCTCCTCACCTGGAGGTGTGTGTGTGTGTGTGTGTGTGTGTGTGTGTGTGTGTGTTTCTGCCTCCTTGTCCTCAAGTTTGTGTCTTTGTATCCGTCTGCTCGGCTCCCCCCTGTGCAGCTGTCATGTGCAGCAATCACCACCAGTTCATCCCTCAACGGAAGATCAAAGACAAAACAAGACGATGGCATCATCAGCATTAACTTGTTGCGATTTATATTTATATATATATATATATATATATATATATATATATATATGGGCACATTTTCCAAATTCTTCTGATGTATTGCGATGTACTTCTGATGTATTTATATACTCTCTGACGCATTCGTATGAAATACTTCAATCAAAAGCTCTCAAGTGACATCGCCGCTAGCCCCTTTCACGCAGCCCGACCAATGGGGTGGATGTTAGCCGCCTCGCTGTTTTGCATAAACGGTACTAACACCGACCGGATGGACGCGGTTGTTTCCGCCGTTAAGCCGACAGCAGAGTTTTTTTTTTTTTTAGCAGAGCCGGATCGACGTCTGTATAAAAAGGCTCAGCCAGCATGGCGGGTCTTCACGGAGACGAGACGCTGCTGTGTCACATGTCACATGCAACACACAGCAGCGTCTGGATCGCTCAAGGGGAAAAAAAACAAAAAGTTTAATTATTGCTTTTTATGTTAATTTGTTGTAGCGAGTGTGGCGAGTTGTTGTGACCTCACCCATAGAGGAATGACCTCCTAGGCCATGTAGCGAGGAGCCCTGGTATCTCCTGGTAATCTCCAGAGTCAAGACATCACAATTGGCGTCCCCAGAGAGAATCGGTGCATCCTTAATGTTTTCTCCACTCATTAATTCATTTCCTCCCTGCCTCCTAATTCTTCACCCAGCTGTTTACCTGAATTAGTGATTTTCCGCCGTAAAAGCTTTTTTTTTTTACGGTGTGTCTGAGTGCATCTCGGGCCGGCAGCTTTTCATCCCGTTATGTGTTCACATGATGTCATCTTTCTCTGCTCTTCTCCCCAGAGAGCATCAGGAAGGCCCTGGACAAGCAGGCCATCAAGTTTGTGCGAGCCGTCAAGCAGGACACCAGGAGCGGCAAGACGGAGGACCGGATTCTGGTGAGAGACGCCGACTCCCCCCCCCCGCGTCCCCCATCGCAGCGGGTCACCTGAACGCATCGCTCATTGCTAACGCGGCGGCGTCGTCTCTGCTCGTGCGAGGGTGTTGAATATGGAACGGAGTGAACTCTGGCTCTTTGCAGACAAAATGGAAATCGATGGAAGTTAATTGCGACCAATCGAAGGAGCCTTAAGAAGTCCCAGATTACGGGCGTCCCGGGACGCAACAGACGCGCCGAGAATCCGGCTTAAGACGGATGCTGCCTGAGCCAAGTGGACGTGGCCCACTGAGTCCTCCTCAGAGTTTATTAGATGTGGCAGGATGGCCTTAATGCCCTGTGTGTGTGTGTGTGTGTGTGTGTGTGTGTGTGCATCTGTAATTGGTTATTATGTTCTATTTTTCTTTTTTCTCTCCTGTAACGATCTGGTGTGTAAATAGAGTCTGTCGCCTCACACTCTCACACACACACACACGCATGCACACACACACACACACACACACACACACATACTCACACACGCACACACATGCATGCACACACACTCACACAGACACACACATACTCACACATATTTGACATGGTCATAATGCTTTATATTTATTTATATACATTTTAAAATTCAAAGAAAGAGCTTGTATGTGCCAAAGGGCCTGTGGGCAACCGGTGATGTGTTCAAGGACCTCGTGGCCACCTCTGTTATTGAGAAAGTGTCAATTAGTCGTCCCCTTTGGCGGCGGCTCCGTTACTCACGCGGATGCTATGCACGAGAGCGAGCGCCATAAACAACGAGCTGCAAGCGAATGCAAACTGTGAATCGGTGCTACTCGTTTCTTATATCTCTGCTATGGTTTTTCTTCCCTCCCCTTCCCCTCTTCCCCTCCCTCCCTCCCTTCCTCCCTCCCTCCATGCCTCCATCCATCTCCATCATTACCAACCCCCCCACTTTTCTATTTGTTGCCTTTGTTTCCTCTCTCCCTCCTCCTCTGTCCATCTCAATTATTCTCCTCCCTGTCATCACCTCCCCCCTTCCCCCCCTTCCCCTACCATGCCCACTCGACTCTCACTTTCTCTCTCGTCTCTCCCTTTTATGCCCTTCCTCTTCATATTTACTCAAACCTGTAGAAGGGTATCGAGCTCCTCTTTCCATCAGAAGCAATTCAATTAGAAACTCTGCCGTATGAGAGGTTTTTTTTGTTTTACAATCCAAATGGGTCTTGGCTGCTGCTGCTGCTTCAAGGGAAAGGGGGGGGGGTGAAACATTTATTCTAGCTCCTTATCGAGGTCGGCCCCTCTCAAAGGCAATCATCTCGCTGTAATGGATACAGTTGTTTGGATATATGAAGGGTGAACAGACGGCTTGTGTCGGTCTCTGGCTACCGTGCCCAAAACACCAAAACACTCGCTCCAGCTTAAAGCGTCACCCGTGGTCGGAGGAGGACGCTGACTCGCCCTCTGACTCGCCCTCTGACTCGCTCTCTGACTCGCCCTCTGACTCGCTCTCTGACCCGCCCTCTGACTCGCCCTCTGACTCGCCCTCTGACTCGCCCTCTGACTCGCTCTCTGACCCGCCCTCTGACTCGCCCTCTGACTCGCTCTCTGACTCGCCCCCTGACTCACCCTCTGACTCTGACTCGCTCTCTGACTCGCCCTCTGACTCGCTCTCTGACTCGCCCTCTGACTCGCCCCCTGACTCGCCCTCTGACTCTGACTCGCCCTCTGACTCGCCCTCTGACCCGCCTTCTGACCCGCCCTCTGACTCGCCCTCTGACTCGCCCTCTGAATCGCCCTCTGACTCTGACTCGCTCTCTGACTCGCCCTCTGACTCGCTCTCTGACTCGCCCCCTGACTCGCCCTCTGACTCGCTCTCTGACTCGCCCTCTGACTCGCCCTCTGACCCGCCCTCTGACTCGCCCTCTGACTCGCCTCTCCTGCTTCGCCCCTCTGACTCGCTCTCTCGCTCTGACTCGCTCTCTGACCCCTTCTGACTTCGCCTCTGACTTCGCCCTCTGACTCGCCCTCTGACTCGCCTCTGACTCGCCTCTCTGACTTCGCTTTGACTCGCTCTTCGACTCGCTTCTGACCCGCCTCTGACTCGCCTCTGACTGCCCCTGCTTCTGCCCTCTGACTCTGACTCGCTCTCTGACTCGCCCTCTGACTCGCCCTCTGACCCGCCTTCTGACCCGCCCTCTGACTCGCTCTCTGACTCGCCCTCTGACTCGCCCTCTGACTCGCCCTCTGACTCGCCCTCTGACCCGCCCTCTGACTCGCCCTCTGACTCTGACTCGCCCCCTGACCCGCTCTCTGACTCGCCCCCTGACTCGCCCCCTGACTCGCCCTCTGACTCGCCCTCTGACTCTTAGCTGCGTTTCACTCTCATCTCTCTGAGCCTGGCGGCTTCAGGCGAGGCCACCTTTTTTTACTTTCATCCCTCCTTTCATGTGGATTTCTTTCTCCCCGGCTCAAGTGGATTCCGCAGGTCCGATCTGAACCGGACCAGAGCTTCCGTCCTGATTCTGTTGTTTAGTTTAGTTTGTGGACAGCCGAGTTCATTTGTATTCTTATTGACTGCATACAAGTCTTTGTTCTAGATCTTGCTTCGTTTTTTTTTTTTTGCTTCCCTTTTTCCCTCCGGAGGCTGCTGTCTGTACGCGTTGACTGTACCGTCATGCTGCGCCACACACACACACACACACACACACACACTGAGACCCTACACCCATCTCAGACATACACAGACAGGGCTCAGCATGACATCCAAGCAATACCCAGGGCAATGCGTAGGGGAGCATCCACACACACACACACACACACACACACACACACACACACACACACACACACACACACACACAGACACAGACACAGACACACACTATACTGGTTGACGTGCAGGGGGCAGCTATGCAGACACGCATGGCTCTGTGCATCAAAAGTTGGCTGCACACACACACACACACACACACACACATACACATACACATACACACACACACACACACACACTCTTAGGACCATTATTAGATTACCCTATTTGAAGATTAGCGGCAACACAGAAAACAAAGCATCTTCAAAGGCAGAGAGGGGGGGGAAAGGAGAGACGGGAAGGGAGGTCGTGGGGGAGGAGTGTTTGGTTTTGATGGAGGAGGGGTGGGCATCACCACAAGAGGATAGGGAATGGAGGAGAGAGAGAGAGAGAGAGAGAGAGAGAGAGAGAGAGAGAGAGAGAGAGAGAAGGGAAACCAATGTGTTGTGATTCCCCAGTTGCCGATTTGGCTCTTCCGCCACTTATTCATCCCGATCGTCCTGTGTTGACTCGGCGCTCCCAGCGCTCCCACCTTCATGATAATGGGCCCGTTACTGGATGAGACGTCCACTGTTTGACACTCAGACTCTGGTGGCGCTGAGGTCCAGTTGTGTGGCGCAGCATCTAGTGACCCGGTTGGAGTAGCGTTGGAAATACGCAACTGCAAAACTGCCCCAAAGAAATATAATGTTGCCCCTGATACCACTAGGAGAGGGGCAACAAACGCCCCAATAATTTCCTCTAATAATTATGATAAGTTAATAGCGTTTTATTTTTGTTCTGTGTTGCGTGTGTCCTATCTGTTCTAGGTACACACTAAAAAAATCAGTAAATAAACACAGAATTTTGATTGAAAACCCCCCCGAAGAAATGTTATAGTTAATAGTTGTTTAAAATGTTTTAACAATAAATAATAATAATATATTTATCTGATTTATGTTTTGTTGTTTTGCTGTTTAAAAAAATCTCAGAAAACACTTTTAATATGTGGACTACTACCTAACAGTCTTATTATTGCCATTTTTATGACAATAGCTCGTATACTGAAAGCCTAAATAAGTATATTTATTATTTTTTAACAAAGGTTAAATGTTATTTCAGAAGTTTCAGTGCTCCCAATTTATTTTTCAATGCCCCTGCATTTCAGTCAGTGGGGCAACAATTCCTCCCTAGAAATATGTAAATGTCCTCCCCTGGTTCTGGGGGGGCTGTTATTTAGAAAGTCCATGGAAGACCTGATGATTAATGTCCAGCATGTTTTTAAGTCGCTCTTTTCTCCTACACAGAAATCATTTCTGCCTGAACTCATTTCATTTAGTTGAACCACAAAAACAATGATGACAATTTCGTTAGTTAGTGCCTTTGGGCAATGTAATTTGTAATTATGAGCCTGAACCAACTGTCATGATGATAAAGTGTAGCTTTGTCCACTTATTATTTCCCCACTATGTTCAGCATCGCTCCTTTTCACATGATTCGTGGAGTATTGTGGCAAGAAGAAAAAGTCTCAATTCCCACTGAGCAGCTTATTATCGTAACATTGAGACTCCAGGACGTTCCAAAATAATACGCAGT